>JAGFPH010001379.1:50571-64338 GCA_018207615.1 Philaenus spumarius
GGGGGGGTTGGGGGGATCAAAGTTATTAAATCACGATTTCTTCAAAACTACAGAATGGATTGGAATTAAATTTGGTATGTAGGGCCATAAGTGTTCACTTAAAAAGAGTTTAAAAAAATTGGAAAATTTAGGTTCCCCCGGTAAAAATTACTAAATCACGATTTCTCCAAAACTACCGAACAGATTGGAATGAAATTTGGTATGTAGCTTCCTCTAGTATAGCGCTCACTAAGAAAGGGTTTCCACATTTTTTTAAATTTTAGGGGAGTTTGGGGGGATCAAAGTTATTAAATCACGATTTCTTCAAAACTACCGAACGGATTGGAATGAAATTTAGTATGTAGCTTCCTCTAGGGCCATAGGTGCTCACTAAGAAAGGGTATGAAAAATTTCGAAATTTTAGGAGTGGTATGGGGTGATCAAAGTTACTAAAATCATAATTTCAGATCTTTTATTATTATGACAATAGTGCTTTTATTATTTAAGATCTATATATATAAAAGCCAAATACCACTCACTGACTGAACACTAAAAAAGAATACAATTAGGTCTACGTTAAAAAGACTGAAAATACCAACCACAACGGGCAACGCCGTACGGGTCAGCTAGATACATATATGTCTTACTTAATGATTTTACATTAAGAATGCGAAATTTGTCGAACATCATTAATGATACACCTTTTAAAACAATAGAAAGCTTGGAAACTTTTTCGATAACGTTGAACAAACTTCAAGGAAAGAAAAATCCGGTACTTAAAAAATAGTAAGCTGCAATGTAGTCAAGTGGAATAACCAGTTAAAGATGTTTTAAGTCCAAACAAACTATGATGACAAAAACAAAAAACATATGTTTTACATTTTGTACATCTTTTTAAAAATAAAGAAAATCACGGAGAAATAAATAAGTTTTTCTTATTGTATTATACTAGAGGTCACCACCCCTGCTCTATTCACTTACCGACCTCCACGGATACTTAAGGTGAAGCAAATGCAAACAGATTACTATATATACTCTGACATATTCGATATATCTGATATATAGACGACAGAGGGTCTAAAACAAACTAATTATTTAGATTAAATTTTATATTCTACTTGCGGGGTCCGCCCCTGCTTGATTCGCTCATCACTTTCGCGTTTGATTTAGGACAGAGGCACTAGGATCGCGTAAGAGTGATTAGTGGTGACCTAGATCCCGACGCATGCGCAGTAAGAAACAACTGTTTCCGTAAAGACACTATTTTTATATAATTGAGATATTTTATAAAATGAAAAATAACCAGTATCAATAATCATTGTCATGATTGCAACAATAATCACGTACAAACAAAAAAGAGTGCATACAAATCTAGAACACCATAGTACCTTTGTGATATTGACTTCTTACTGATTGTATCAGTTTATTTTTCAAGAATATGATGCAGCAAATAATACAAATTTATTAAATTTTTTAACCTGTTTCTATTTTTTACCGGAAAATAATGCCAAAATAAAACTTCTGTTGCATAATAATATTAGTACAAACATTAACCATCAAATTTAAAACAAAAGTGGACAATTTTGATATTTGTTTCTTGGCAGCAAATATAAACTGTTCAATATTTCTACGATTTCAACCACTTCATCATAAGGTGGTAAATATTGACAAACGGATCGAAACTTTATTAAAAAAAAACGCGGCCCCAACTCGTGACAACATCTTTATTGCAGGTCAATTCAATTGAAATCGATTCTTCTTTATTTAATAAAGTGCTCTATCCCAATCCAGAAAATAATTGTGTTCAGCTTAGTAATAATTTGCGGAAGTTTGAAACATATTGTTCTGCATAGGGTTAATAAAAACTGATTGGATTTAAATCCAATTGTTTTCAAGAATAATGAATTAATAATTACTGTAGGATACTTTTATCAAAAGTAAAGGATATGTTATTAAATTAAAGGAATGTAGTACCTAAAACGCAGCAAAATAAGGGGATGACCTACTGAAAATGTTAAAATTGCACATCTACTTTCTGTATATACAGTGTCCAAAACGCCCCACCCCCCATAACTTTGGAACAAGTAGAAATAAAAGAGCTTCGGGGTATCTTTATGTGACACAGGGAGATGAATTTGGATGTAACCGACCATTTCACCCCTTACCCCATAATGGAGGGCTGAGAGGGTAATTCAAAAATCTTAAATACAAACCCCCACCAAGTAATACCTCATTTTAAAGGGCGTTATAAATGAAGAAGAATTGCACAAATTAGAGGTTTCTTAAATTAACAACTTTGTTTTAAACTTTTACTGGCCGCCATTTTCGGTAGGGTTAAGATAGAGAAATCTAATTTGTGCAATTCTTCTTAATTTATCAAGTCCTTCAAAATGAGGTATTACTTGATGTAGGTTAGTATTTAAAACTTTTGAATTACCCTCTCAACCCCCCATTTTGGGACAAGGGGTGAAATTGTCGGTTATACCAAAATGCATCTCCCTGCGTCATATTAATAACCTAAAGCTCATTTATTTATTTCTACTTGTTCCAAAGTTAAGGGGTTGGGACGTTTTCTGCTAATATATTTTTCTTTTAATTACAAGTTCATTTAAATTGTATTATATAAAATTATTATTACAACCTTACTTCAAAATTTGTTGTTTAATTTACTTTTTTTAATCACAAAAACTTTCTATAATCTGTAAACACTTTTTGAGGTTTTATTTAACTTTAACATTCGCCCTACAAATTATATAAATTGTAATTAGAATACCCATGTTTCGTAAATGTGTTGGGGAAAATAAATAATTATAAGTTTTCGGTAGATAACAATTTTTCAGTGCCTTCATCTTGGAACATAATATTATGTAGCTATTGTAAAGATTCGTTTGTACTTTCAAAAACTTTTTAATGACCTGTACCAACCAAAGTTTCAGCTACAGCATCGTCGAATTCAGTTTAAAGAATAACGAAATCCAAAATTATTTCATTAAATTACAAGTGAAAAAACATGGACCAAGACCGGGATTTGAACCCAGGACCTTTACCATTCCGTGGTAACACTCTACCAACTGAGCTATCCTAATCACTACAGATATTGATCGATATTATCCCACTTGTACGGTTTTACTGAATTTATTGAACGGAAATTATTGTTCAGTACACGACTGACGAGGCCTATAGATTGTTTTAAGTTTCAAGTTAGAAATTTAGAGGCTAATTAATTAATAAGTCATCAAATTTAGTTTTTATTCAAGAAGTGGATTTAAGTAACTGACCACCAAAACATTTTATTGCCTAGATATCTTGCCTCCTTTCACATTTGATCTCCGCACTACGATTTATGATCCAACTTCTTTAGACTTGATGCGTAAACTGACATTTTCTGATATACTTAATCTGTAAGTATCTTTCGAAAATTCAGAAGCTGGCTAAAGCTAGGCCAGCACGGATAAATAACAAATTTTTAAAGTACAAAAATGGATTATTATTTAGTTATAATGGAATTTTAACAAGCCGTTAGATAAATAATTAGAAAAAATAAATTGCCACTTTTCTAAAAAAGATAGTTTTTATTTATAAGTTACCTATAAACAAATGCCTCCTAAAATACGAACGTTCTTTAATGCTCGTAATTCAGGGAAGGGTGAAACAGTAGAAACAGCCTTTATACAGAACATAAAGTAAATCATAAACAACTTTGTTGCAATAAATCATAAACAACTTACATAAACGTAGCATCACTTTAAATTTATAAACAAAAACTCTTATTTTACCAGCTATCCACTAAATTTTTTTAAAAAATAAAACAGCTTAACTGGTTTAATTGAAATGTTCCACACTACCCATGAATGTTAAGACCACAGTTTAATAGAAATAAATCAATAATTTGTTTCAAAAATATTAAATGAAAACATCTCAAAACTCGAATTTTTCTGAAAAAAATCCACAGTAATTTTCTTTGTTACCTATCGAATTGTATAACTGTCGAAATGATCGAACAAAAGGGCCCATAAATGTGCACCGGTTTGATTCATCTTCGGATGTATACATTTTATTATTTAGTAAAAACAAGAAAATTGGTAATCGCTTGTAAAATAACCGTTTCCGAACATAATGTTTATTGGAACTGTTTTCTATGTTTATACCCATCTCACTGTGCTCTCCACGCAAATTCTATTTATTCAAATATATTTCATACACGCAGCAGTCTACCCCTTCGTGAGTAGACCACTTTTCCAAATCGAAACCCTAAAACATATAAACTTGTGGAAATTCGCTCAACTCTCGTCAGCGGTTAAGTTGTGACATCGAATTATTATTATATATAACTTGGAAAATTTTAAAGGGTCGCCATCTTTAAAAGGATGTTTCAAGCAGGTTGGTTATTTATCGGTAGTAAGACATGTATGTTATTACCAGTTACACACCAAATTACGATTTATTTAAAACAAATTACGAAACTCAATCATTGAAAACTTTTGGTAAAGCTTTACTCGGTTTTCTTTCGCAACAGAATATTGTAGCTATAACTCAAAACACATAAAATAAGTATTTAAAAAGTTGTTCGTTTTTAAACACATACATTATGTACATTGAGTGTAGTAATGTTATATTTGTGTGAGTTTAAAAAATAAACACATGTCTTGCCAATACAATATTTTAACAAAATTCAAACGAAATGCCTTAAGTAAAACGACAGTACTTGCTTAATAAAAATGATGAAAAGTTAGTATCTCGAACGGACGAACAGATACAACATATGAATGTTTTAAAATAAAAAACAGTGATCACTTTTAGTAGACAACTAACTAAATAGATGACGTAATTCGTAACAATGTTTATCTGTGAAACAGATGATGATACACCAGGTAGTTTTGCAATTTACTGTCGAGTTCACAGCGCTTGAAACTTGCCTCCCTAAAGACCGTCCAGAGCTTAAAAACAATTTTGCATACATATAATTAGCAATACTTATGTTGATTTTAGATATAGAAAGAATAATACCTAAAGGATTATAAATTTTAAAAATCCTCTAAATTATCGTACTTTCCAAAATCGTAAGATAAAAAATAAAAATAAAAGTTATTTACTTCTGTACAGGTTT
Source organism: Philaenus spumarius (assembly GCA_018207615.1). Lineage (NCBI taxonomy): Eukaryota > Metazoa > Arthropoda > Insecta > Hemiptera > Aphrophoridae > Philaenus > Philaenus spumarius. The sequence goes on from JAGFPH010001379.1 coordinate 55,658, forward strand.
TATATATGCCAGTAGCTTGACGGAATAAACGTGGTGCAAGCGCTACCGAGTCTCTTTATATCTATACATACAGTGTGATTGAAAAGTCCCGGAAAGGTGTAATATATTTTTTACCATTATAGATAAAGTAATGAGACTTGGTATATCAATAATAGCCATAAATGTCTACTCTTTTAAGGTATTATCACTTTTTTATCCCTTAAGGGGGACGGCCCACGAGGAGTCAGACAAAATTCTTAAATAGCAGCATAGGTCGAGTTTGGTATCAAATTAAAGGTCTTAGTTAGTAGAACACATCGCCGCAAACCGGACTTCGAAAGGTCCACTCTAACCAAAATGGCGGCCCTAAACGTGTTGAAATGAATTGACATAAAGTTGCTAATATCTCGAAAAGGAAGCATTTTTAGAAAAAATTTCGAGAGACAAAAAATGTTTATTTCAAAGTGCTTGATCTAAAAAATTACTTCCAAATCGATTTCGTAAATTTTATTTTGACTCCTTCATCTTACAAATATTTAAAAAAAATAAAATTTACGAAATTGATTTGGGAGCACTTTTTTTAGATCAAGCACTTTGAAATAGACATTTTTTATCTCTTGTAATTTTTTCTAAAAATTCTTCCTTTTCGAGATATTAGCAACTTTATGTCAATTTATTTCAACACGTTTAGGGCCGCCATTTTGGTTAGAGTGGACCTTTCGAAGTCCGGTTTGCGGCAATGTGTTCTACTAACTAAGACCTTTAATTTGATACCAAACTCGACCTATGCTGCTATTTAAGAATTTTGTCTGACTCCTCGTGGGCCGTCCCCCTTAAGGGATAAAAAAGTGATAATACCTTAAAAGAGTATACATTTATGGCTATTATTGATATACCAAGTCTCATTTCTTTATCTATAATGGTAAAAAATATATTACACCGTTCCGGGACTTTTCAATCACACTGTATATTAACAGTCCATAGTATGTCTAATATTTATAATTGTACTGTTATAAATCAACTTTTTAGTTGATAACAAACAACATTTTACCCTGAATTTATGTCAATAATTTATATGAAACTACACTACCGCTTCATAATATTTATTAACAGCATTACGACACAAACCTCTGAAAAATAAAATAAATTAAATTAGCTAGAATAAAAAATGATTGTAGATTATAATAAATCATGTTTGAGATTACTTACATTGATCTCAAAATAGTAGATAGTTAAGGACTTACCTAGAACAAAAGAATAGATGATTAGAAAAGTATTTATAAATGCTTTAAAAAACTGTATTTATTAACATTAACATTATTAACATTTATGCAAAGAATGTTTTGAATCTAAAATAATATTATAAAAATGTTAACTTTGATTGTATGTTTGCTGATTAGGATAATCTCAGAAACTACTGACCATATTTGAAAAAATCTGCCAATCGTAATGTATAATTTTAGAAGTAATATAGGTTAAAAACTTTTTCGAAAATTTGGTTTTAGTAGACTATTGCAACGTTCAAAGGACAAGGAAACAAAGTTTTTTCTCCAGAAATTATTAATTTTATTTGACAGAAATTAATAATTAATCTAACTGTAAAGTGTTACGTTCTAATATTGGCCACCAGATAACCTCACTGTACAAGAGTGTCCTGGGCTTTTAATTTTGATCGTCAGTCAGTAGGTTATCAAGGTCAAGGTCTCGTTTCAGTACAGACTGAAAAGTTTAAATTGGAAATGTACATTCTTTAAAAACTTCAAGTTCACCACAAAAATTAACCTGCTTATTTCTTTCTTGCACAAAGCAAGCGTGTTCTCAATAATGTAAACTGAGTGCCGTAAACGAAACTTAAAGCCAAAATAATACCGATAAAAACCTCAGGTCAGATGCTGTAGTAGTTTAATAGATGTCAAACGGACTGTATTAAAAGTACCTAGGATTCCTATAAGATTTCGTCATTCTCTTGTTTTCCAGTTATATATATAGCTTATTTATGTATGTTTGAACCAAAATTAAATCAATGTAAAACTGTTTTTGATAACAAAAGCTTTTCAGCTAAGTACCTTACAATTATAAATAACTTATATTCAAAATTTGTTTAACGCTAAATTTAAAAGAGGACTTTTGAAAATCAATAATTTAAAGAACCACCATTGGAGGAATTTATTATAACATTTCTAATATTGTCATGCATAGTTATTCTTGTGATTTGTGAAAGTATAATGTGGCATGACGTCATATATCTAACCAGCTACAACACTTGTTGTACTTGTCAAATTATCCTTTTGAAATCAAATTGTTGAACAAAAATATTATTTGAGTAATAGTAATTTAAAATAAATTATTTCTGAATATTTACATGACTAAAAAACATAATATAATAGTTTTTGTTTCTTGAAAACCAGTAGACCTATATATAAAAAATCTAAGTGTGTTATTTTATTAATGCCTGTGAGCTATTTGACAGTTTCGACTTGTCCAGTATATAATATACTTCAAGTAATATAGTTTTCAAGAAAAATTGCGTTTTCTTAAACTATTTGAATTATTATTGAACTACATTATATTTTGTGAAATTTCTTTCACTGCATTAACCTTAGTTTACGACTTGTATTATTTAACTTTAAAATTCACAGCTGCGTTAGAAATCTTTTTTTTGTTATAGTTCCCCAAGGACTTTTGTTCCGAAATTAAAATGTTTGTGTGACTCCCCAACTATGTATATTTTGTATTGATTTTTCACGAATGTAAATAAATCTAACCAGGTTATTAAGAGTTCAGATTTCGGTGGATCATTCCATGTCAAACTTCATCTAAACCGTCGATTACAAGCTATTAAAATATGTCTTTGTACTTTTGTATGTTGTACGACCAAAGCCGTTCAATATTGAAGTAGTATCTGACTCAACTACCATTGTTTTATCTCCAGACGAGATCTATTCAGTAACTTATTCACAGACTATGACCCCAATTTCATAGGAGGATCTCATCACCTTCAGGAAACTATAAAATACTTCTTATCTCTAAAGGAAACTCACGAATTTTTAATGAATTCTGCGAATCGCCGCTCTATCAATTTCCATTTTTATCCTCCTGCTTCACCGCTCAAATGTGGTATGTGGGAAAGTGCCACCAAAATCGCCAAGTATCATCTCAAACTAGTAATCGGTGATTATATAACGACTGTAGAAGAATTTACTAACCTGGAAAAGAACACTGAAACAATTCTTAACTTCGTTACCGTAAGACCCAACTGAAATAAAAGTCTTGTCACCAGGTCATTTTTGATTGGAGCTCCACTGGATACAATGTGTTAATAGTGGACCTATAAACCGTCTCAAATGCTGGCAGATAGTCCAAGCTTTTCAAAACGCTTTTTCCCGCGAATAATTACGTATTGTAAAGCAAAACGATCTGAAGATTGATTATATTGTAATCGTTCATGCACCAGAATACACCTCCTCTCTCTCGTTGTATAGGAAAAATCGTCTCTACGTCCCCTGGTCCTGACGGCGTAGTCAGAGTCGTCCAGTTTCCCACCAACAAAGTCAGATTGCTGCGTCAAACAGTCAAAGTGTTCCGTCTACTTCGTGATTAACTCAATCTCTGCACCTCATATCGTCACCATCATCTCTTCCTCTAGTTTTGACTCATACTCTGTTGAACAATTGATTCTAAATGGCCGGGATGTTTAGTATTACAAATTTAACAAATATAGTAATCAATAATTTAATTTCTTTATTAAAAACCACATGATTTTATATTGTTATTTATTTGTATTACAGTTCTCTTTTTCTTTATTTTCTCTTCTCTTTGAATATTTTATGCTACTAAAAGAAAACTCGCTCAATAATTATTCTGATGAATTCTTGATTACCTTTTCTTATACAACCCAGTTTCTATTTAGTAAATCAAACTCGAAGATTCTTAATTTATAATGAAAAGAGAAAAGGAAATGCAAAATTAAAGAAAAGGACACTTAACTAATAGAAAATACAGTACAATAAGAATAATTAAATAATAGAACCACAAGTAACAAAAATATTAAAAAGTTCTATATCCAAGAGTTGTCCAAATAAATAAGTATCTAAGCATAAGTACATGTAATAGTATGTTATTATAAAAAAATATTGCACATTTAAGTTGATTTTTTTCATTTGGCAATTTTAAATTATAAAGGAAAGGTTTCGTACTGTCAAAATTAGTGATTTATTTAAGTGGTTGTAAATTTCTTGAGGGTAGATAATCTGTTTTTATAAAGAAAAACTTTGTTACAAAGTTCTCAATTGTAGTCTTGTCGTTTTCAAATTGTTTTCTAAAACATGTATTCTGGTATATTTCACCTTTACTCGTCAGCCTTGATTAGCAGGCAGGCTATGATAACCACCCAGGTGTTTCGCTTATAAAAAAAATGTTAATGATTAGCAGTCACCTTCGTAATTGTGTATCGTTTCCCCAAATTTATATGCACTCTCTCGCCTTACATAAAATGCTAATAAAAGGCTCAATAAGGCTTTTCATAAATAATGCCGCGAGAGAGGATGGAATCAAGTCCTTTGAAGGAGGAGCTAGTAGTAAAGACTTTGGACTTTAAGAAAATATTCGGGAATGCCAACTCGTATACTTGCTGTGATAAAGCCTGGCAACACTTTATGCTGTAAAGGGAGCTGTTCGATATCAGCGCTCTATTCTTGCTCTCACATTATCTATTACACAAAGTACTTGATTTGTGGCACCTGATACAGTTGTAGTTGCTGCGGCAACGAAACATATTATATAAATATATACACAGCCGACAGGGTGCTACAAAATAATAAGATAGTCTCAGACTTTAAATTTTAAACAAATTTGATGCAATTGTAATGCCAAGTGTTAGTTGTAACCGTATGGCCAAACTGAATTCAATGTTGGTAACATTAGAAAGAAGTTCGCAAATTAATTAACTAAATGTATTTACCGTTGCTGAGTTGCCATCGACTTGATTTTGACCTAAGCTATTTAAATAATGTTTATTAAATACATGAAGGAATATTTAAACAGGTACTTTTACCCGGAAAAAATGCGGGAGAGATGAAACTTGGTAATATAGTAAATTTTGACAACCTAAAAAAACATACTAAGTTTGCGGCCCTTTCCACTTGGAAAATGGTGGCCAAATTCCGAAAAAATGTATAAACAGTATAGATAATTTAATTCTCTAAAACTTTTGTTTCAAACATTTTTCTGTGAAATCAACAGTTTTTGATTTAAGAGCACCTTTGTGTTGTGTATTTATAAAAACTGCATGAATGAATTAAATTTATGAATTTTTATTCTAATTTTTATTATATTATTATTGAATTATTATTGCTATTATTTGTTTTGTAATAATAATAGTAATATTATTATTATTATTTTTCATTGTACTAGCTTCCACACCACCCGTGAGGTAAAGTTAATGGGGTGTTTTTTTTTTTTTTTTTTTACTGCGGTTTTATTTACGGGGTGTCCTACGAAGAGGTTTAAACGTTTGATTTTCTATAGATTGACCATTAATGCATCGATCTTTTTGAAACTTTACACACCCCACCATTGAGCCTTTTACAATGTTCTGTGAAAATTTTAGCAGTACAACACTTGCAAAAACAAAATGGTGGAATAATTATTAATTTATTAATTTTCTCCCCAAAAAATAACTTTCTTAAGTCGGTACCAGATATTTTTTCAAAAGTCATAATTTACTTGAGGATGATCCGGACAGAAACGTGGCATTTCGTTCCCGCATTATTGAGTATCATGAGTTAGATTGTGATTGGCGTGCTCGAATTGTTTTCTCAGACGGGACCACTTTATGGAATTCGGCCACCATTTTCCAAGATGGCGGCGTAAGCTCAAAATGGTGGGGGTCGTAAACTTAGTATGTTGTTTAGGATGTCAAAATGTACTATATTACCAAGTTTCATCTCTCCCGCATTTTTTTCGGAGGAAAACAGGATGATTAAAAACCATAGGGCACAAAATGGAGTTTACAAGCGAAAATGAGCAGATGTTTTACAACTTTAATTGTGTAAAATGTTTATTATCTGCTATATTTCCCGTATGGTCGAAAGTAGCCTAACCTTATTCTTCCGAGTTATTAAATATGTACGAAGGGTTGATAGCCTGCCTTAGAACTGGGACAGGGCTGTTACATTTGCAACTTAATAAGCCTTTGCATAGGAAGTACATAATGCGATGAGTGCAGAGAGAATCACTGACATGTGGAGAATGAATTGTTATGAAAAGAAAGTAATCTAACATTTGTAATACATTGTGTAATTTCATCCTTAAAAACAATCGCAATAGTAAAGTCAGATAAAATGAGTGTGTGAAACGCAGAAAAATAAAAAAAAATTACATAGCTGTTTTATTACTATGTAATAAAATGAAAGTACATATTCACTCATTTAGATCGTTGTCGGGTAAACAATGACTGATATATTGGTGTTGTACACACGGAGTTCAATTGTGACTGATAATAAAAGTAGTTAAACTTGGGTTAAACTCTAGTTGGTTTAATTCCCGTTTTATCCATCAAAGATCAACCTTTATCTCGAGATTAAAGTGGGTATATGTGTGGAATACTAAATGTATTTAAATCTTTATAAATCGAAAAAATAGTGCAGAATCAAAAAATTATGAAAACTACGAGATAAATAACACAAAACAAATTAAAGGAAAGGTTCAGCCATTTCTTAAATATTTGCACTAAACTAAAACAAATTAATTCAAACACTTTAATCCAATTTTATCAAAAAACTTTAAAATAACCATCGTATAAAAAATATAGAAAGTAGAAACCCGATTGTGTTACAACAAATATGATAAGAACAAAACCAAAAGTTGAACAATCAAATTAAAACAGCGAACATTCAGCTAAGCAAAGTCAGATTAGCATTAGCTGACGACATTATTTTTATGAAAGTAAGAAGTGCTATCAACTGAAGACTTAAACACACTCTGACTGAAGAGTTTAGGTTAGTTTAGTTTAGATTTTTTGGAAGGGCGGGTTCCAATACGCATTCGTAATCGTCATTAAAAGATTATTAATCAATAATTTTCATATTTTGATATACAAAATTAAACCTACACTCAATAAAAGTCTTTTTTAAACTACTTTTCGTATGTATACCAATTTTGTTTTCTTTGTTTTATTCACTTAATAATTGTTCGACTATTAAAACATGCGCATATTCGCGCACATTGTATTATTTGGCAACCTTGTAATCAAATAAAATTATACTGGATTTTCTACTGAATGTTATAACTTAAGTTTTTTTAAGATAACTCCACATTTTGCACGTTTATTTTCAATTTTCTTGTTGTGTCTTTTATATTTTGAGTACGATAGAAATTTTTTACTTTTTTATGCCAGTGGATTTTTTAAATTTCTTAGTTTAGTGCAAAACATACCAAAAGTTGCTAAACTTTAACAAGATTTTTACTGTTTTTGTTTCGGCAATTGCTTTTCTTCCGTTTTTTTTTTTTTTTTTTATTTATTCACTAAAGTGACTAACAACGTTTAGTCAAGGTCTCCTACATAGTTATCAAAGTACGTTTAAGTTAACTGGCTAAAATTAGTGGGTTATACTAAAATTGATCTAAGGATAAGGAAATAACCTCTTTTAACCTCTTTTGTACGTAAATAACAATTTACGTACAAAAATTGTTTAAAAAAGAATGTCTACATTCTACGTAGTACAAAATACTGGGAAATAATGAAACATTATAATTACCATCTAAGGCCCGCTTCAAATAATAAACTGATTACTTTTTGTTATTGTTATATTAGTTTTGGAAATAATTTTACAATTAAATTAAAAAACTAAAATATATTTTAAAACTACGTTTGATTTAAAATACCAGCTAACTAGCCCTATGTTTAGGGCTAAAAACATATATTTGTTTATTTTGTTAACAGAACATTTATAACAACATTTGCGTGTTCATGGTTTATTAAGCAATAATCGTGATATTTATTTCAATAAACATCTAATTTCGGTCGGCTTACTTGTAAATATTTTACTAATTAATTTTAATCTCAACTTTTCCTAAAAGTACAAATTACTTGTAATTGTCCTACATTCATAACATTGTATACAGGCATTGAATAACAACTGCCATTCATCAGCTAACTGTACAACTGCAACTGTACTGTGGTTAGATGTTTAGGCCACACATTTGTTTTTTTTTGTTTGTTAACAGAAATATTAGTCTATCAATTGCGTTTTCAGAGTTTATCAGGTTAAATCGTAATATTTATTTCTATAAACATAAATATAATATATTACTAATTAATTATACTAATTATTATTACTAATTGTAAATATATTACTAATTAATTTTAATCTCAATTTTTCTTAAAGTACAAATTACGTAGGCCTACTTGTAATTTTCCAACATTCACAACATTGAATAACAACTAATATTTATGATTTGTCTAAAAAAACCCTACGTTAAATTTATTTTAAACTAAGTAAACTTAAATTCACACTGTGATATTGTTTACAAAACTATACATTGTCCTAATAAACTTTAATCAAACTCATTGTGTAAGTATCCAAGTCACAAATAAATATAACTAAATAGTTATCCGGTAAATTTAGTTTACTAAAATATTTATTATGCCACGACGGGGAGTTTCCTTACTGTGAATCCCTGTTACATGTTATCTTTAGCAA
>JAGFPH010001379.1:64348-91421 GCA_018207615.1 Philaenus spumarius
ACATTATAAATACAATGACGGGAAATGTATTTTCTTTTAAATAATCTGCCTGCAAGAATCAATTTTGTTAGACCAAACATTATCTAATCACTCTTTTCTGAAATTTAAAAATGGATCGACTGCTACTACAATTTCCAGACAAAGTTATACCATAAATCAGCAAAGTTCTAAATATTGCAAAATAAAGAGTTCTTAAAACATATATATGCAACTGTGTTTTTAAATTTCTTATACAAAATTGTACGTTACTTAGATAGATAGGCAACATGTTGGGACTGTAAAAAATTCTGTCTATCATAATGCCTCAAAACTTTGTTGATTCACCAAATTCTAAACATTTAACCCTTAATTAATTGTACTGCAGATCCACTGGAGGTTGGCCAATAAATACTGCCACCGAACTTCCAAAACACATACAAACAGTTTCGTTACTAAATCAGAAGTGCATTTTCCAAAAAAATTTTAGTTTACACGTAGTATTTTACATAGTTTGTCTCAACTCATTTTATAAGACAAGTTTGCATCAGCCTTGCGTAATAATCTTCTTTGACCGTTAATAAAACACCCAAATATTTTAATTTGTACTTTCTGCAAAACAATGAACACAAATGTTTTCAAGTAATACAATTTGTTCATTTTGTCATCATTGCTTTAAATCAGAAACTTAATTGTGCCAGATTCAGACCAGCCTAACATCACTGCCAACTTATCACCAGAGCGTGTAACTGCACTAAGCGATGTAGTTGTTTTAAAGATTTGTCTCTTTTGGGAATTGTCACCGACAGAAATAAAACGTCTTTCCTCTTAAAGCCGGGATGTATTTATTTCTCCGCGAATTTCTGTTGTTGACGTTTACTTATAGAGGGCGTAAACAAAGATTAGCAGTATTGTTTATTGAAGTTTTTTAGGTTTTTGGGTTACGGTGGGTTTTTCTGTTTAATGGAACGGAACAGTTCTTTCTTTTTGCCATAGTTTGTGACAATTTTCACGAATGAAGTTATTGTTATAAATGATAGATAGGGTGTTTCAAAAATGTGTACTAACAATAATTAATCTACGTATTTATAGTATCATGTACAGTATGATTCCAGATCTTACAGTTTTCCAATCATCCGTTCAAAAGAACGGCCCCTTAAAATGTGTAAAATGTGTGTGGGTTAAATGTGTGGGGGAACTAAAAAAGCGGCAAATTTGTATTACAAATTTCAGAAGTATTTTTGTTAAGCTATTGTAATGTTTTGTCGGAAATTACAGCTCTTAAAACTATCAGAAAAAGGATAAGCGTCCATCACTGTGAACTGTTCTGGGTTAACATTTTACCGACCAGTTATTTTAAGTCGGATTAACTTAGTCAAAGTAAACTAAATTTGAAGTTATTCGATTAGAGACTGTCCAAATTGAAACACCTTAAATAAAAACTACGTATTTGGGATGCCACAATAACGATCTTATGATTACTTGAACACCGACTTTGTAAAGTTGCTAAGTCAGAAATCATTTTCTGACTTGCCTTTTTCAAGGTGCTGCTCAAATACCGGAAAGTGTTATCATCAGCAAAGGAGTTGATTACTCCCTCAAAACTCTCCACGAAAATAAATAATAAACAAGATACAAAGTTGGAACACTTTTTCGAGACTACGGATCGTATTTTTTTTTTTTTTAAATACTCAAAAATGTGACGTTTTCGTCACGCACGTCACGTTGCTGTCACGCTAGAAAGCTTTTCAACTTTCAACAATAAAATTACGAAGATTTTGGTACCACCAAAGATTTCTATGACTAACAGACACAAAATTTACTCCCACTTTTTATGATTTTTCTCGATGTTTTTGAAGTCTCTGAACACGATAAAGCAATAAACAAATTTTATAATTTTCGCAAGATTTCAACACTTCGGTATTTTAATGCGAGCCGAAGTAAGGTCAAAAATGGAGCTACCAAAAATACGGGGCCTTGTTGAACTTTACTTATAGCTCAGTCAAAATTCTTCACAAACTATACTGTTTGGGAACTTAAATATGCTTTTGTTAGATAAGTTTCAGTACAATTTTCTGCCAATCCTAACGTAACACTTTCACTTAAAGTTTGTCGACGCGTTTCGGAGTTCCTCCATTATCGAGACCTATTTCAGTATTCCTTCCTACCAATTTGAGTACTAAAAAGGTCTCGATAATGGAGGATCTCCGAAACGCGTCGACAAACTTAAGTGAAAGTGTTACGTTAGGATTGGCAGAAAATTGTACTGAAACTTATTTCATGGATCCTAGCAGATATAATTTGTATAATAAATTTTCTTAGATATTTTAGGTTTGCAATATTTTCAGTTGAAACAGTTGAAATCAAATTCGATTTGTTTGCTCGCTACATTTATGTTTTCAGAACCCTCTCTCCCTAGGTACAACACATAAGTAGTAAGTAAACTGATTTTTCGTAATTATATTTACCAGTATGGCCATCATTCCGAAGTAGGCAAACAGATTTTACCTTATATATTTATTGCAACATCAAAAAATAAAGTTCACATTATTATTGATGTTATCTCGAGACCCACACACTCACGTTTCTAGCCATCTTTCCGAACAATTTAAAAAAAGGGTGTAATTTTACAAAAAAACATTTCAATTACATACTTTGCAGCAATAAATAACAGTTTAAATTGACAGTTTATATATTACCAAACTATGTGTGCGATTTTAATAACACTAACTTTCAGCTACACTTTCAGGGGTTAAATATTATATTTGACCAGTTTGTATAGACCGAGTAATCTTTTTTGACTAAACTTTTGGTCTTACATCTGATCAATAAAGTTTAATTTTACGGATTTCCAACAACCTATCAATAATAGAAAAATACTGTATAAAATATTTACAAAATTAATATCCTCGTAATATAGTAATACACAAGAAGCAATGTTTAAAGCATGCAGGACGTGGGAAGTATAAATATTTGCATGCAAATAAGATTAGGGGTTGCTTCGCGTTCTAGGTCAAGGGGTTGAACGTGCTGTCTTTGTCATTAAATGCTTTCATAATACGCTCAAGGGAATGCGTTTTGGGTCATTAAACTCTTGTCTGGAAACTGTCAAGTTTTTGTCTAAGTTGGTAAAGAAAAAGTCGAGAACTGTATTGTTACATGTTGTAATGAATAACAAACTTCGTTACCACTAATTGATTTTATATTATAGACTTTCCGACGCACGCACAAAGCTTCTAAGAACATTATTTGATTTGTTACATTATTTTCATTTCGTTCTGACAAACGGGGGAAAATTGGAAAATGAAGGTACACAAAGATTTTCTAGAGAAATGTCCTAATTATTCTTTTTCTCGGGGTTTATTATCCAATCGAGTTTAAACTTCTGAATTTTGCTACTTTTAAAAAAACGAAATATATGGGATTTATTATTTTTTTTAATTTATTTTATATATAATATAAAAACTCAACATGTTTCATAAAAATAATTTTTCCTATGGGAAATGTACAGTGTGCGAAGAAATTAAATTCTAAAAAGTCTAATTAATTTTGAAAAGTTCACAGCAACAAAAATAATGGTCTGTTCCTCCTCATGAAACATAAGCAAAAATAAGCAATAAAAAATCAACTTTGTTTAGCTATCACACTAGAAACGATTTTTAGTTGTAAAAAACACAAAGTTGTATACTTTAAAAGCTGTTTAAACAGTTACTACCATAGGAACAAATATCAAATATATATTAGTTTGTAACTAAAAGTAATTTTATTTATTTACGCTTATTTACGAGACCAACAGTAAATGATATCTTAAATTAAACATACTACATCTTCTATTCAAATATATACGACATTTTACAATAGGTACAGTAATTCTAATATAGTAGTTTATAATTATTACTTTCAATAAGAACGAAAAAGAAGCAATAAAAACTCCGAGGTGTTTTTGGCAACATTTGTTAGGTTAAACTTCATGCCGAGTTTGAACTCAATCAGTGAAACCGTTCTCTAGGTAAGAATTATTTTGTACGAAAAACAAAATGGCGGATATCCAGAAAACGAAGCGTTTTCGGGTCTGTGTTTACATGAACATTTTTTCTTATTTTGACCCGTAGAACAATTCTCCGAAGTTTGGCACTTTACTTATGAAACACCCTGTATTATTTTAGATGGTCAAAAGAACTGTCAAAATAAAACCCTAATCCATTTTTATATTTAGCACTAAAAGCAATATAAAAAACTAAAAAAATTATATAATAACCTGGTTTCAACGAAATATTTTGAAAAATGTTATATAGTTCAATAATAGTTATAACTAGTTATATATAGGCTAAAATTTCCGAAAAAACTATGTGTAATAATCTAAACATGCTACTAAGTCAGATTTAAGTTCTGCGAAATAATTAGGTTAGTTACGAAGTAAACGGAATTATCTATATTGTCAACTAGTGGATAAAGGAAACAATAATACATGAAACAATAGATATTTGAATTATAATTCCGTTAGCGCTTTTGAAAATTTCTTTGGTTATTCGTGTATGCTTACATATATGATTATTTTGACTTTATTACGCTATTTTTAAAAAGGATTAGTTGTAATGAAAAATAATTATGGGTTTCTATACTTGCTACGTTGGTTGCTATGGTAATGAACATTTCAGAAATGTTTGTATAGCTAGACCAGACCTAACTGTAGGCCTATTGTTAACCTGGTTAATCTAGGGCCATAGATGCTCGATAAGAAAGGGTTTTAAAAAATTCGAAATTTTAGGGGAGGTTTGGGGGGGTCAAAGTTACAAAATCACGATTTCTCTAAAACCATCGAACGGATTGGAATGAAATTTGGCATGTAGCTTCCCCTAGGGCCGTGCTCGCTAAGAAAGTTTAAAACAATTCGAAATGATAGGGGAGGTTTGGGGGGGTCAAAGTTACTACAAAAAAAAAAAAACATCGAACGGATTGGAATGAAATTTGGTATGTAGCTTCCTCTAGGGACCTAGGTACTCGCTAAGAAAGGGTTTTAAAAAAAAATCGAAATTTTAGGGGGGTTTATGGGTCAAACTTACTGAAAAGAAACACCGAACGGATTGAAATTAAATTTATTATGTAGCTTCCTCTAGGGCCCTAGGTGCTCCCTCAGAAAGGGTTTAAAAAAATCGACATTTTAGGGGAGTTTGGGGGGGGGGGGGCAAAAGTTACTAAAAATCACCATAAGAAATGCATAGTGCAATATATTTATTGATATAATATATTTTGTTGTTAATATACATTTAACTTTGATTTGTCTATCCGTGCAAAGCCGGGTCGGGCCAGCTAGTCTGTTATTAACTATGAGTAACAATTAAACTGTCATTTTAAAATAATAATTTTAAAAAAATATGCTAGACAAACTGTTTGAATAACAGTTGCTCTACTTTTTCAACACTTTCTAGAAAATATGTACTTATAAAAATTACTTCTTTTTTTATAAATTCATAAATCCAGAACAGAAGACGATTTAAAAAAAAAAAAAGAAAAAAAAGGAAATGAACTTTGTTCCTGACCCCCATCAGGAACGAAGTTCATAGCCTTTTCTTAAATTCTTTTATCATTTTAAATGGTAATATACACACATAATTTTAATCTTTCAACTGCCGTTTATTATTAGGTGTAGTTTGTTTTTATACAAATATTTACTGTTTAAATATGTTTAATGTTATTATAATAAAGATGTAGAATTAATTATAACATCAAAGCTAAGAAGGTAAACACATTTAAATGTCCATTCATTGTAAATAAATTCAATAAACATAAAATGTTGCTTCATCAGTCTTACTTCTAGGCCTAACCTAAAATTATTGTATGTGTGTTGCCGTTAAAACATTTCAAATAAATTAAACACTCACCACACAATAATTTTAGGTTATTCGTAGACTGATGAATCAACATTTTATGTTTATTGAATGTATTTCAGCGCTTGACGATAATACCAGAACTAAGCCGGACGGAACCGATCGTCTCTTAATTTAAATTGATGAACCAAAAGGCATGTTTCTTGAATTTACATTCATTGCCATAGCAACCAATTTGATAACGCTTTTTCGTTATTCTTATTTTATATTTGTCATTGCCATAGCAATAAATTAATAACACTTTTTTTCTTTGCGCATTATATTTTCTATTTGTTAACGTCTACCGCAACCCGCGTCAAGGAACTTCGTTCCAAAATATAAAACACTGAATATAAAAAATATTACCAGCAGCGATAATAAAAGCGGAATTCATTTATTACGTCAAAATAGGCCGTAAAGTTTAGGCTAGGGGATACAATCTAACATAGTCCACGCAACACACCTTAGACCTATTTTGGCTTCTTAGTTTGTTCTGTTGTCGAGTACAAAATTGTCAACTAACATTATAAAAGTAAAAACCGTTATTGAATACAGTTCATTCCATGAATTTAGTAAGAAGTTTTCCTGTTAAAAATCAACATAACGCTTCCTAAATGTAGAAAGATTGATAGTTTCTAAGAACAAGTAATTTGCTACACATTACACACTTCCTTCACGACTTTGGCATGTCTTGAAATAATTTCTGCTTATTTACTTAACGTACAACGAAACTGTGTGCGTAATTTCGTTTTTTGTTTAGTCTAAGTTATTCTATTTGTTTTTTTTTCTATGGTTGGTTTCAGTTTGTGTTGGTGTAATTTTTTCCATTGGTTTCGTTACATTATTATTTTTAACTTCCCGCTAAAAGAAAATTGAAAATTTTCTAAAATCGGGAAGTTATTGGTTTCACCCCGTTTGTCGAAAATCGAGTATTCATCAGATCTCGACGTTTTGAGGTCCTAGGAATCTTCCCTGACCACTCCCGACAGGGTGTCACCCTGTCTGTATGTATGTGTGTGTGTATGTAAGTATGTGACCCGCTTAGAACTTTTGAACGGCTCAACCGGTTGGATCCTACCAAACGGCGTTCTAAAGAGTTCCATCAAACTTAGATTTCCTGAAAATTTCAACTAATTCGGACCGGTAGGTTCTGAGAAATTTCGAAAAACTAATAAATAAAAACATTTCAAATCAGGTTTTTTTGGAATAACTTTTAAACGGCTTTACCAATCAATTCTAAAATCTAATCAGCTTTTAACCTTGAAAAGCGACGTCGATCGCTACCAGTCCGGTCAAAATCGGTTAGTTCGTTCGTGAGATATCGTGAACGAAAGAAAATTAAAACAAGTGTTTTTTCTCAATTTCTCCGAAATTTTTCATCAGAAAAATTTTTGTTGTCGATTCTTTCAATGAACTCAAAAAATTGCATCGATTGCTGCAAATCGCATAAAAATCGGTTGATTCATTCGCGAGATATCGTGAAATAAAGAAAATAAAAAAAAGTGTTTTTCCTCAATTTCTCCGAAACTTTTCATCTGAAAAATTTTTGTTGTTCATTCTTTCAATGGACTTAAAAAACTGCATCGATTGCCGCAAATCGCATAAAAATCGGTTGATTAATTCAAAAGTTATGGCAGTTCAAAATTTCCAAAAATAGTGTTTGTTGTAATTAAACTTAGCGGGAAGTTACATGGATGGCCTTTAGGGTCAACCGTTTTCCAATTTTTTTTTTTTTTTTGAGGTTATATATAGTAAATTTAACAGTTTGCTTTATCCGTTTGGTGTTATTTTTATCTTAATGTTAAAATAAATATTTATCTTACATAATATCATTTATTTAGTTTTGGCCGAGATAATATAGTAATAAAAATGACTGAAGCTCTTAAAATGAACCACTAACATTATTGCAAATATAGGCCTACTAAAATACAATTACAAACTAAACCACTAACATTATTACAAATATACTAAAATACAGTTACAAACTATACAAACATATAATTTTGTACACAAATTTAAATTATAAATACATTCATGACAAGATTGTCTTCAGCTATCGTTTTGAACTATATTAATGTCTGAAGTAAGCTATTAAAAGTCTTAAATATACAGCTTCACAGTTGCACAAGGTGATGTAATAAAACGAACAAAATCCGACAGTGTCTAGTTTCACAATAAAGGAATTATTAAATGGTGTGTTACTGTATTGAAGAAGTGGGTTGGATTATAACATATTTTCAATATAACTAGGGAAGACCCCCTACGTGTTTCCACTCCAAATCCCTTGGTACATCCAAACAAATATTTTACAATTTATTTGTAATAAAGGTGTAAAATTAATTATAACTGAAAGTAAAGTAGGTTATGATATTAAATTTCTTAGTCAAGTTATTAAATTTCGCTACATTAAATGAGTTTCAATTAAGGTTTAATAGAAGCAGCCGTACTACTCATAAACAAAAGTTTAACCTAAAATTTGAAATTGTTTTTAAAATATGAAATCAGCTGTTAATGGAAATGCTATTGGAAAATAGTCTATTATTTGAAAGGTTAGACTATAACTGTACCTTATTACAGTACCAAAATTCTTCAGCAGAACGATGGATTTTAAATAGAAACATATTTAATATGAACGACATAATTTCTTTATTATTTAGAAGCCTAAACTTGCTTTTAAATCATTTTCAAAACTGACTTACACTTTAGATTGGTATGTAATACGTAGGACAGTTTTATATTACTTACCAGTTTAAATTATATACTATAATACTAGGAGAAACCAATGCGTGCTCTGCACGCCAGTCCCGTTGGGATCTTCTATACACTTAATCATGTTATGTTTTCTTTATAATAAAGGTGTAGGATTAATAATAGCCCCAAAGCTAAGATGGTAAATGATGTTAAATGTTCAAATCAAATTATTTCATAGATGTTATAGTAGCAGTTACAATAAAGGTTAAAAGAACCAGCAAGGCTCAGGTCTACATTTTAATAAGAACCTAACCTAAAAGTTATAAATACAAATAGTTGATTCAAAGTGTGAAATCAAGTGTTAATGGAAATATTAGAGCAAACAGCTGGTTTATCTGTTATTTTATTTAATTGGTTGCTATGGCAATGAATGTAAATACATTCAAGAAATATGACGCGTTGGTTCATCAGTCTAGGCCTGACATAAGAATTTATTTTTCCGGCTAAATTTACAAATATTGAAACAAAAGTGTTTTAACCAAAATGAATTATAGCCTATGTTATTCCGGGATATTGGGACGTTTTTTTTTTTTGGTTCAGTAGTTCCAGAGATTACCCCCTACAAACAAATAAACACATTTTACCTCTTTATAATATTAATATAAATAATTTGAACCAGCATGACAGGCTTTCTTCTAAACCAAAATCTAACCAAAACTAAAAATTATAAAATCAACTTTTAGTTGTATTGAGAATATTTCAGAGATTTTGGAGTAAACAGCTATCATCAACGTTAAACAATATATATATATATATATATATATATAGTTTAAAAATAATTACAGCAGTTTTTATAACTATATATAGACCTTAACTTTCTTTTTAATTATTTATAAAGTTCAGTATTCGTACCAGCAATTTGAGCCCAAACGCTTTACATTGTAATGTAAAATATATGAAGTAAATGTACAGTTTTAAATTAATTGTATTTATCACTTCAAATTATACGTGTGAATTTTAAACAAATAGAATGTTTATCTCTTTATAGTATTGGTATGGTATAAAATCTTTCTATTTGTCCTGTCAAAATAGTTACATACGAGTCCCCAACGAACGAGGAACACCCGCACTGCTTTATTTAACAAGTATTGAACATTGACTAGACAGTACACCAGTCGTTCTAAAATGTAATATATGCAAGAGCTAGAACGAAACTATTTGGTAACAAATAAGATTAGGGTAAGAATGTGGGTCAAGGGGCAGACGCGACACCTTGGTATTTTAACTGTTGTTATACTGCGCCCAAGGGACTCCAATATGGTCATTAAACGTATGCTCTGAAACTTGCAGTGGTTTGAAAAAAATGGCAAGATTGATCGAACTGGACTAGTATAAACTTACTTCATAAATACTGTGTCCTATTTATTGATCTTCAACCGGCTCACTATTCGATTGGGCGGTCGATTCGTACATTGATATCTGAACACGAGAGAACTTCAAAGTCCAGTTGGAGCTTCAATGGAGACAGGTATCGAGTGCTATATAGTTTATATTTCAATGTGTGAAATTAATTATTATAAGGTCCGGTTAATGTTTCCTCACGATGCATCCGCAAACGGGTGACCGTTTAGTGAGTCATGTTCAGCCCATAAATTAATAATTTCGGTCAAATTAGGTATGAAGAGTCGGCTCGATTCACGACCTAGTTGATCGCGTATTAGTTTGTTATGTGTTCCTGTCAAGTGAATTATCAAATAATTAGTGTTTTTAAAATAGTATTTGTCAAAGCAGGTTCTCTGTGTAAAGGTTGGGACACACACAAGATGGCACCGCACCACGGCCTAGTATTGGCCGTTTCTCGGCTCGATCTCAGTGAGACCACACTTTACCGTAGCACGACCGTGCGTTGGCCAAAGACAACTTACCTATAACTTGTAACTTGGATTAGATAGTTTTCCAAATCTGCTCCTTGTAGTCCAAGTTTCGATATTTCTCGTTGGTTTGATCGTAAATAACGATAAAATTTCTTCGATGAAATCTTTCGGGATCCATATCGTGGCCGCACCGTTAACGTGAAAAAGTAAACAAAACTTAACTGGCACGGCACTGCCTTGGTTCGGTGACACGGCGCGCCCCCTGTGCGATGATATTAGGATTATTCCATACGTTTCCAATAGATTATTCCCCCGCCGTGTGTTGGCCGTGGTGCGGTGCGTATGTGTGTCCCGACCTTAAGGACGTCGTATGCGGTGTGTGTAAGTGGCGAGTCCGATACAATACAAAATATAATTTTAAAAGTTAAAAATGTTTAGCAACAAAGAAAGACTTGCATTTAACGATTAACACTGTGAAGACTAGAACGTACAGTTGGATCAACCGTTATTGGCCCTCTAGTTTACGCTGTGAGGCTATTGCCACAGAGTAGTGAGACCCGGTTCGAGGCTACAGTCCTGCGCAAAGCTTATATTGGTCTCATCGAATTCATTTTGTAACTAACGGATACTAACGTTCAGTATGAAAATTCTAGTGACTGTACTTGAGTGCTGAGTAAAGGTGAAACAGAAACACGTCCTTTATGGTGGGGGTAAAAACTAGGTTGTCGCGCGATATCCCAAGTGCCAAGACGAGTGATCCTACTGTGTACACTCAAGTGAAATTAAAGTATTCGAACTTCACAGTTTACACGTTTTCGGATGAAAATCTTCAGAGAGAACGAGGAGACCACATCTTTCCTCCTGTTATTTTGATGATTTTTTAACACGTTCACTTCTAAGGACGCACATGTGAGCTTGACACTGAACACCATGAGAAGCGGCCGACGCACAGTACATTGCGTGCTTAACACGCTAACCCCCATATTGGGAGTATTTTTAATACACAATGCATTGCAGGCTTCGCACGCCAACCCCCGTGTTGGGAGTATTTTCAATACGCAATGCATTGCGTGCTTCGCACGCCAACCGCCGTATTGATAGTATTTTCAGTACACAATACATTTCGTGCTTCGCACGCCAATTCAGATAATGGGGGTATTTTCAACACACAATGCTTTGCGCCAATTTTAAGCCCATGTGCTATGGATGCACATTTGCATCCGCTTTGAAATATTAGTAATTATTATGTAGAAAGGTTCAAAAATAAAAAATAAAGTAATTTCCATTTATTTAGGCTATAAATATAAAAAAAAAAATAAAAGGTCAGCTCCTAGCATAGGAAATACGAAATTTGCGTAGCAGTGAACGTGTTGGATGGAATAAGCATTTCTTATTGAAACGAGTTTGTTCAAACAATATCCCTCTAAGCTAGGCGAAAATAGTTTGCCGATCCACCTTGACAACTTAATTCCACTATATTTTGTCTTTTGACTATTTCAAGGCAAGCAACTAATGTCAAATTTCATACTAATAGAAATAAAATAACAGATTGAATAGGCTGTGACACACGCACACACGTTTATCTCAAATCTTTGATGCCATTGACTTAGTTTTATTTTTCCAGTAGTTTATTCCAATATCCCATTTAAAAAAGAAAGCAGTCGTGGGACTGCCGACAAAAGTGAAAACTGCCATGAATATCTTGTTGTTATTTTAAATTTTTTAGATTGTAATTATAAATGTAACAAAATAAAAATAACAAAACTTACAAAATGAGAATGTACAATGTTCATTTCAGAGGTATTACCAAGTAAACTATTTTAAAATAACTTACCAAATGAGGAACACAATGTTCATTTCAGAGGTATTACCAAGTAATCTATGTTAATACAATTTACAAAATGAGGAAGCACAAAGTTTATTTCAGAGGTATTACCAAGTAAACTATTTTAACACGACTTACAAAAGGAGGAAGCACAATGTCCATTTCAGAGGAATTACCAAGTACACTATATACTCTGCTATATACACTTATATATGTACTATACTATATATAGTAGAGCTTGACGGTAAAATCCGATTCACCACCTGCAACATTTTTGGACGTGGTGCGTCTAAAGTTTTTATATCAAACATTTTGTCTGCTTCACTTCTTAAAATCCAAATAACTCAAGGTCGGATTTTTTAATGAAAAATATCAAGAATCATTTGTTTTAAGGACGACTGAGAAGGACAGCAACAAAATACGCAGTGATAATTCATAGGCATTTCATATACTTCAACCTAATGGTCTTATATTATTCGTCTGATTATTTACAACATACGGTAAAAAATTATAAGAGCTACAAAAAACGTATTTTAACATTCTTTGTTTCTGATTTTGAGTTATTTAAATTGAGAAAAAACATAATTTACGATGATTGATAATAATATGATAATAATTGAAACGAGTAAGTAGATTATGAATTTGTTTATATAGTTTTCAAAACAAAACATACTTTTCCAAAGGAAATAAATCCCTTATATTGTTTTATAAAAGTTATGGGTCAATTTCTAACACTTATAAATTTAAAAAAAATCTTTAGTTAAAATGCTTTTTTTTTAAATTGCATAAAATTCATTTTTAGCTACATTTTCTGACATTACACTTTGAAGACATCTCTAGTGATACAATAATATACTAAAACGACATTTTTATGTGGTACCTAATTAAAGCAAAACATATATGTATTTGGGTGTCCCTTAATAAGGTCAGTAAATTACCAATTTAATCAAATAATCTTTTTCAAAATAGAGACAATTAAACAAATAAAAGAGCACTGTGGCGACAAAATCACACTGATTTAAATAAAAACCCAAACCACAAAACAAGGAGCAAAAACTATAACTAAACAACTAAATTGTAAGTTAAGTTTAATACCTTACCCTTATGTACATTTCGATGACATGGTCATCATCCTCAGAGGGTTTTAACACTACTACATGGATGATGACCATGTCATCGAAATGTACATAAGGGTAAGGTATTAAACTTAACTTACAATTTAGTTGTTTAGTTATAGTTTTTGCTCCTTGTTTTGTGGTTCGGGTTTTTATTTAAATCAGTGTAAAATAGAGACAGTTTAAAACTTTATTAAACTACACTTTTTGATTTAAACATTTTAAACAGCGGCAATTTGAAAAGGTATCATTTATTAAAGTGGTTATTTTCTTAAATTAGATCTAAACGGTATTAAGTACTATGACAATTTTCAACTCAATCAATTAATCTGTTTAAAGACATAAATTATTATGTAAAAATAAAATGGCTGATATCTATAGAAAACTAAACGTCTCCGAAAAAATGTTTGACCCACAGAATCATTTCCCGAAGTTTGACAGCTTACTTATTGGGCACTCTGTATACGGATTAACAAGTTTTATAACTGAAAATAAAGATCTATAAAAGGAACTACAAAATTACAAAAAATGTGTTAAGCATCATAACTAAAAATAATAACAGCAATCTGACTAAATGATTAACGACCTTATTAAAATACAAACGTATATTCATGTCATATCAAAGGTTATGCGCAATGGAACACAATCAATGTATTTATTTATTCAAACATACGCAACAAGCATTGTCATTAAATACAGGATGTCCCATAAGTAAACAGCCAAATTTCGGGAAATGGTTGTATGGGTCAAAATTTTATCAAAAAAACGCTTCGTTTTCCATATATCCACCACTATGTTTTGTTTTTTACAAAATAATTCATATCTAGATAAACGTTTCACTGATTGAGTTCAACCTTTTCATAAAGTTTAACCTAATAATTATGTATCTCAAAAAAAAATAAGCGATTATATCCAATCATGCGTTTCGAAATGGCGGCTGTTTGAAAATGTCAAACCTAATTACTCAAAAACCGTACATAAAAAAAATTTCAAGTTAAGTTTTTGTAGCCCTTTTAATTCCCTATCAGATTAGTGTAACTGTCAAAACAATCAGATAAAGGATTGTTAAGTTATGGATACTAACAAGTTATGGTTATAATTAGAGTCCGGCGCCCTATTATTATTATTCTTCATCCGATTGTTTTGATAGTTTCACCATCCGATAAGGAATTAAAAGGGCTACAAAAAAGGTATCTTAACATTTTTATGTACGGTTTTTGATTAATTTTTGTTTCAAATTTTCAAACAGACGCCATTTTGAAACGCATAATTTGATATAATCGCTTACTTTTCTTGAGATATATCATTATTAGGTTAAACTGTATGCCAAGTTCGTACTTAATTAGTCAAACATTTCTCTAGATATGAATTATTTTGTTTAAAAAAATAAAATGGCGGATATCTGGGAAACGAAGCGTTTTTGGAAAATATTTTATTCTCAATTTTCCTTTTATTTTGATCCATAGAACCATTCCCGAAGTTTGGCTGTTTACTTATGGGACATCCTGTATAATTATAGTAATGAAAAATACTAGAATAAAAAAAATTAGAACATAAGCGGAACTTCCTTGATAACACTAATCAAACCAATTTAAATTCAAGTTAAAACACAATTCACAAGAAAATAAATATTGGTTCTACAATAATATATTAGAAACAAAATAATCTAAATTCTAACTGAATTACCAAAACATCTATATACCAGTGTATGAGTGTGATGTGTTCAAATATAACCAAAAATATCTAACGTGGCAACATTGCGTCCTACGATATAACCTTACTACTGCCAACTGTCACAACCTTCCGAACGACCGATTTTTTTAAAATTTGTTTAGTCTCATTTCTCAAATAGGGTAATTGTATATTGCCAAGTTCCTACGTAGCAGAGATGTTAGCGATCATAGCAGAGTTTCTGAAATAAGAAACGCGTGGTTTTAAATAAGGCATCTTATAGTAGGATCATATTCCAGGTGTGGTATATTTTTTATCCTCAATAGTACGATCAAAGTTTAAAAAAAATATTAAACCAATACTTTAATACAGATGGTTCACACTTTTAGTATAGTTTAGTCACTTGATTTCAACAGAAACCGCACATTTCGCACATACATTAATATAAGAAAAATATGTTGTTGAAATCGGTTCCGTTTCCAATCTAGTTAAGGTTTAAAAACAAATGAAAATTAAAAAAAATTAAACAGTAAAACAATGTAAACAGTTAATACAGCGAAAATTAATTACTTGTAAAAAAAAGTGTGCAGTATATATAACTGGTTTTTAATTTCCCTAACAATGATTAGTTACCCATTAGCCTATATTCTTTGTTTATATTTACCCAAATGTTATGAAGGTTAAAAAACAAAAACATTTTAAAACATGCAAAATCTTGCCCATATCTAATTTTTGTTTGCTTTACACCTTTATGACAATGAATATTTACTGACCATATATATGTTTTCCCCCAAGAATATAATAAATAATGTACTGTTTATGTATTTACTTTGTTCCAATAGCTTCCGTTGTTTAACAAAAACAAAAATCTTTTGTTGCCCGTCAATTTTAAATAGTTTTACATAAGAACGCATTTTAAATTCAAAAAATGTCCAGCTTTAAAAACCGTTTAATTTGATATTGCACTCCACCTACATAGTCATTTGAAAATGTTTTGGAAAAGTTGAATCTTGTGTGAAAGGTTGGTAACATTTTTATTTGTGATAATATACCGTTAAGTTATATATTAAATAAAAATACGAAATACTGTATATATTTCGGGCTGCCCTTTCAAAACGAGGTAGGTAGAATCTTTCCTTTTCAAATATTTACTTTTAAAAGCCTTTAAAATTATTCAACTTTCAAAATAGAATTATGTTTTGAAATTTCTTCAAAAATTACCACCACCTACCTAAATAAATAAATAAATTACCTAAATATTACTTTATATGAGTGAAATTTGAAACGTGTATACTCTCTGAAATCTGTATGTACGAACTATTGGCGTTTACAGTTAAAACTACGTGTCTGAACTCATTTGTTTGCTAGATATTAACACACCGTATAAAACCATTATTCACAAAGATAGTTTCCTTTCGTCTCTGGAGATCTTCACAGACGCTTGTAAAGGATGCCGATGTCAGAATGAAATATTAAACCAACTTAAGTGTTATTTTATTATGATTAATGTATTTGCTCAACTCCCTAAAATTACATGCTTGGATATAAAGGTTTCAAGTGATAAAAGAATTACTAAACCATTATCACACGAAGTAACTTGAATACGGAGTGTACTATTGGAGTGTGGCATTTAAAAACGTACCTAATAAAAAGGATAAAAATCATTTAAAACCATTTTTCCGATTTTCAAGCAAAAAGACTGATGGATAAAATAAGAACATTCAATCAATGTTCATAAATTAAACAATTAAACACACCCTAACACCTATGTTTAACAAAAATGTACAACACATTACTAAAAATCATTAGCGAACGATATATATATATATATATCAATATTACCAATCACAGTCAAGCCATGAGTAAGCGCTAATATCAGTGGTCTGGGAACCATCAATCATCATCTGAATACCATTTAATAGGCGAAACCTCATGAGGACATGCTTTATTTGTTCACACTCAAAAAAGAAGATGCTTGATGGATAAAAATCTAAAACAGTACGGACAAAGTGGAGTGTCCCCAGACAGCATTGGAAACTCATGGGTTAGTGGAATGACCGATGTGTAGACCGGGAACCACAATTTTCTATCGAAGGCTTCGGCGGTTTGAAGAATCCATGGACGGGCTGTATCTAATCTTGTAATTTATTATATTTAATCGCTGCCTATTCTACCTACCACAGGCTAGATAAGACCTGATTCAAAATAATACAAAGTATGACATTACAAACTCCACGATAGGCTCTAAGTGGGTGGCTTCCTACAGGAAGACGTGCACTTGTCATCTGACGCTACGCAGACATCGGACGGATCGGAAGTTACGGCTGCGCTCACAGAATTCGGAAGTTCGGCTTCAAATTCATTATTCACGTGGCATCCGCAGTGTAAGGTTCGTCTGGTCCCTGTGTGTATAAAAGTATATTTATTTTATTGCTGAACGTTTTTGTAAAAAGTGTGTTAATTATAAAAGTGTACCTGCAGTCTGGATAGTGAATAAGAAAAAGAATTAATATTTGTTTGTTGCGTGCTGACAGAATAAGAAGATAAAGAACAGAAAGGGAACGAAACGATCAATTTGGGTCCACCAAATCAATCAGAAGAGACAAGAGTATGCTGAATATCACACATTATTTCCTGATCTGATTAATTATGACGCGAGATTGTTCAATACTAATATCCAGTTTTTTGAACATCCTGTCACCACATATAGAGAGGCAGAATACTACATACGACGTGCAATTGATCCTCAAGAATGAGGATCACGATCAATCCATCATGCTTGAGAGAAGGCGAACATCTTAATTTATAATCTGCTTCCACTCCGTACGGAGAGAAGCTGAGTGTGCTCACAGTTCGGGATTCCCAAGGACGCACGAATCGGATTGACTGCCCTTTCGAGAACCTCGTCGGCATTGCCGATGTCCGTTACTTAAGATGCGGATATGTGAACGCTGTCATTGATAATAAATGCCGACCCGTGTTCGATGACGACAAGTGAGCATCAACCTTTAGAAGCTAAATCTGTCAGTATTTCCAGTATTTCAGTATTATCCAGAACCCAGCAGAAAAAGCCCAGTGTAAACCAGAATATCTTAACTTAGAAGGATCTTGGGATACATATATCTTGGATGGATTACAGAGCACTTATAAAGTCAGAACATATACAAGAAGATGCACTTACGATGGTGATACAGTATTCAGTGTCTTAAGTATTGCATTTCAAAAGAAGGTTGTACAAAAGAAGCTGGGGACAATCCAACGGTAAATCTCTTTTGTGAAAGAACAAATGCATATCCTGCTCTGTTGTCTAGTTTAGAGCTATAAGTGAAAATAATACTCATCAATAAGTAAAAATTACAGTGAAACATAAACTCCTGACTTTCAACACATACCACATCTAGAGAATTTAGTTTTAAGCGTCTAGACTACAAGAGATTAACATCACCGGTTGAACAGTCCATTGTGGAACAAAACATTGTTAATCCAAACATCCTTTTTCAAAGTGCGGGTGTTTAAAACTTTTTAATTTTGTTTTTAATGTGTATCTTTAAAATACGATGAACTGTTTCATCCTGGTATTGCGTACTCTTAAACATCATCTGTATCCTCCATTTTTAAAATACACGAAATAATTTTTGCTTTTAGAACTCTTGTGAAACTTGACAACAATCATGATTGTGTCAAATTGTTTATCAAATAACCTATCTACTTCTAAAGTCACAGTGACGTTTTGTAAAAACACAAAATTGCGAAATGAGTGGAAAATGTTTCGAACCTATGTTGATACGAACAGTTTCCTCTATGTTAGTATACACGTCCTCGGATTTTCTCAGTTTGTTTCTGAAGATTGAACCGCCTTACTTGAGTTCAGAAACCACAGGTTAATTTTTTTTAACGTTCCGTACATTCTGTGAGTTTAATCGGACAATTATTTTTAAAAGCTTACAAACTATTTATAACTAAGTATCATTGTTTCCATTAACTTATGATAAAGGCATAGCACCAATATCTGGCGAACAGATACAGTCTTTGGTAATTCATTGTAGAGTTACTTTACGGTATGCCAAGTATATAAAGTATTGCAACGGCAGTAAGAGCGATTTGTAAGGGTACATTAGTTTTAAGAGTCCCGGACTCCGTAAATGTACCTTGCTATTGTATGCCAAATGTCTTGCTAAAGTGTCTATAGACGTTGTAGATGTTTTGTCAATAATTATGGAAGTTTTTATCGATTTATAGTCTGATCGATTATTTATAGGTATCCTATGAATTGTTTTAAAATTAGAAGTTTAAATCATTTTTGTTTGTATAAGTATCTCAGTTATTTTCTCTGGAACGAATACTTGTTCCAAAATAAACAGCAAAAATGGAATCTCGGAGATAAAACAATGTTTTGTATCTCCACACTTGAAAACAGGCACATACGGAAAACATTAATTTATAAATTCAAACGTGTGTTTAAAATGTTATTGAACCTCTTACCTGATAGAAATATTGAATTGGGAACTTTCTTGGTCGGTTTCCCAACACTTAAAATTAGAGACTTTAGGCGTAAAATGTTTAATTCCGTAAACTTGTATGTAGACATTTGAAATTAATTAATAATATCAATGCTTCAACACACCATATACTCAATATACTGAACTAATCACATAACCAATAAAAATAACCATAACTGCATGGATTTATATAGTGCTTGATACGAACCAGCTGACGAAGGGGATGGTTACCAACCAAGACAGTTTTATCTTTCCCGCAAGAGTAGAAAACATAACTATTATACATTTTCAAACAATCTTGAATACGCTTAAGTATTTCAGTACCTTTAAAACTAGTTTGAATTTTTTATGTATTAACCACATTTATTTCATAAAATATATCGAAACCTAGATGTTAAAAATTAAAATACTAATAGTTTCAATAACCTTAAGGCGATCCGTTACCAAAAATCATTTTTTTTTTTAATCTTATATTTGATTTGTGTATTCTAAATACTTTTCTGAGTATGTATGCACATTTTTAGGCCTTTGTGGTAAATTTTTCATATAAAAAAAAAGAAATGAAATATAAAGAAAGTGCAATTCGCGATTATACAGTTTTGAAACTTTGAACTCCGTTTCCCGAAAGTTTACTTTTTCCATGTTTGGATGCACTTATATGATTGAATAAAATCTAAACTATTATACCTAAACCTTTGAAATTGTTACCACTTTATCTTGGATATATTTAGAAGATATAATATAGTCATAAAAATACTAAATTAACATTTGTTTATAACAGAACTAATAGTTTGGAAAATATATTTAAATATAACCTTAAAACTTTTTTGTTAGAAACAGCACATGGATTTCCATACCCAAAAAGTTTGAAAAATATTATAGGCTACAAAATATTAAAAAACATTATTCAAATTGGTTAAAAAACAAAAAAGTTACTAAAAATTTACCTCAAAAACGGATAAAAATAAATATCGTTTTAAAAATAAAAATAAACGTTTAAAAGTACTTAAATGTGCGGGTAAAATGATTCTGCCCCCCCCCCCCCCCCCCAAATCATTCTTTTTAAATGTACTTAACAGTATAAAAATTAATTCAAATTATTAATCTTAAAAATACAATAAAAGTATATTTTTGGTGGTGGATCGCCTTAAATAAATCATATCCCACAAGACTGTATCAAAAACGATTTGGTCTCTAAATTTTGCCCCCCCCCCCCAAAAAAAAGAGGGTTTATAATCATACAAAATTTCATGGAGATACTTTTATACGTGTCGGAGAAAATTAACAGACAGACAGACTATAAGGTTCCTTTCTCAATGTAGGGTACGGGACCGTAAACAGCATTTAAAACATTGAAAAACATCGTTCTATTTGTTGGTAAATGAGCTCCTACATTTTTGTAACATAGGCCTTTGCATAGAAGAGGGACCCTACAAAGATTTGTTTTTTATATTTATTTCTTTAGTTCTGCGTTAGAACTTATTAAACGCTTCGTGTAAAATTGCACCATAAAAGGTAGTGAAACAGCACAACTTCAAGGCTGAGTTCAAGGATGGACAGAGATATACTATTGAACGTTTCTCATTGAAATTATGGCGGAGTTGCACCGGAGCCTCTTGAGTTAGGACAGTTCATCCGATGCACCAACTACAGAAAGAATAACGCAGCGGGTTCGATTGCCACGGCAGTACCAAATTGCGGAACCAGCTAATTGTCAGCCTATAGCAGAAGTTTTAGCCCGCAGTACGCTCGATACTTCCAAGGTCTTACGTTGCGGCGTCCATCAAGCCAGAAGGTCAGCTTGCGTTATTGTATTCTGACACGCAACCGCGATCTACCACAGAGCGCATGCGTCGCACTGGTTGAATGAATGGGGTATGGATCCGTGTCATAATATCGAACTGCCACCGCGACTAAAATACAACTGATTTACTCGATGGCAACAACTGGGTCAAATATTATTGAAGAAGACAAAGCGTTGGTCGCAAGTTTTAGACTGGGAGGTCGGAAACTCTGTTACTGTGTAAAAGTTATAAATCGTAAAGAAATACAAAGTTTTAGTCGCGACCGTAACATCTAAGGAAACTATTATTTTTGAAAGTCCAATTGATACATACCGAGGGCGGTTTTGGGGGAAACAATCTTCCGCTTTGTGCATATGTGTTATGTAGCTTCCGAACTGGAAAATATAATTTTCCATTCCATTCATAGCCTCAAAGCTTCTGAAATCTGTAACATATTTCAGAGAGTATATTCACTGACACATTCATTACAAGATCAACGGAACTACATCGCTTACAGACCTGAAATTTGGTCGGCAGTTGCTGGTTAAGAAAGGATTTTTACCAATCCCGTAATCTAACAGCGAAATAGAAACCAAAATTATTTGGTAATAAGAAGCGAAAATTATTTCTTCCGAACCAAAACTCTTACTAGCTCGAAATTCTGAATATATCCAACTCTAGTTGTTAGGATTGCAGGAACACGGTTACTGTTTTACCCTAAATATAAGTAACCAACAAAATAGCTCGTATAAATAATTCGATCACGCAGCTGAACCGCTGACGTTTATATGTTTTAGAAATTCAACCAACTATTTGGGAATTTGGTCTACTCACCGGTCTAAGCGAAAATGCTGCGTTACGTGACGTGACGCTATAGAAGTTTTCACTTCAAAAAGTTATACTTTCAGTTCTGAAATGTAAAACTTTTTTTACCTCATGTTTTTTATTCTAATTTTAGTTTAAGTAAGCTTACATTAAGAATAAATTATTAGCAGTAAAGTTTAATGGTTTGTGCTTTACACTTACAAAATAAAGTTGAGTAAATGGCGAAAGTTTACATTACGACCCTCCACCACATTGCAACGAGGTGCCAACATAATATACGCAAGAAAATGCTCTAACACTTAGGCCAAATTTTAGGATGTTCAATTCTACTTCTAAATTTAATGGCTTAATTAAAAGAAAACAGAAAAAATTATTTACAAAATTTAAAGTAATTAATTATGAACAGAAAATAAAACACTTTAAACTTAACTCAATTCAGAACTTTTAACCTCGGGAAATATTAGCGGACTGCGCATACGAACTTAAATAAACACGATTGTAAGACCCCGTTATTCTTACATCACTTAACAAAATACATATATAAAAAAACAGGAACACAAACACACTTTATTTGCACTTTATAAAATTCTGTGATACATAAATACTCAATGTTCAAAGTAGTTTACATCAAAATACAGACTACGTATATTCGATGTACACAGATGTTCACGATTTGATACAATGTTTCAATTCAAGGGCCCAAATGTATTCGTTATATCGATAGAAAAAATAGCCTGAAGTTCTAAATTATAGTCTTTAGTCAAAGTATGTTTAACATTCAATAGTAGAATATGCTTAATAGGTTGGCAGCACTAACTACTCTATTTCCTAAAAAAAAGGCCGTCGCCTGCAAACGTATCAGCTAAGGGTCATAAAGTAAATGTAAGCCGAGTAAACCATTCCCCAAAAACGTCTAAGTGTTCAATATTAATTTACTAAATATTTATTCAACTATTTATATTTTCTGAAAAAATTTTTAATCATACGAGTAAATAAACTCCATGGTTACATTCCATGGTTTCAAAAATAACATGGAGTTCCATGGATTTGATTCCCACAGAGTAATGAATGTATAGTAAATTTTATTTTAATATGTCCGCTCCTGTTTTTCTTTTTCTTTCGATCTAGCCCTACGCGTCTTATTACACAATTATTTTGTTCACATATAACGTCCAAGAGTTTCACAACAGCTACCATTTAAAAAGTGGTAAAAATAAATTTGCTTTTGGTACACATGTAAAAAGATTCGTGAAAAATGTGTTCAAAAAATTAAAACATCTCATCTATACTAATATTATAAAGAGATAAATTTTGTTTGTTTGTGTGTATGTAGGGGGTAATCTCTGGAACTACTGAACCGATTGAAAAAATAGTTCCACTAATAAAAAGCTACACTATCCTTGAATAACAGACTATAATTCATTTTGATAAATTTTTTTTTTTTTTTATATTTGTAAATTTAGTCGGAAAAAATCTTATTTTAGGCCTAGACTGATGAACCATTGACATGCATTGCCATAGCAACCAATTGAATAAAACAAAAGATAAAACAGCTTCATGCTCTAATATTTCCATTAACTGATTTCAAACTTTGAAGCAATTATTTGTATTTCTAACTTTTCGGTTAGATTTTTATTAAAATGTAGACCTGAGCATTGCTGGTTTTTTAACCTTCATTATAAATGCTGTTACAAAATACACGAAATAATTTGATTTGAATATTTAACATTATTTACAATCTTAGCTTTGGGGTTATTATTAATCCTACACCTTTATTATAAAGAAAAACATGATTACGTTTGTAGAAGGTTCCAACGGGGTTGGCGTACGGAGCACGCAGGGGTTTCCCCTAGTCTATTTATAAAGATACAATGATAAAATACAAAATCGTGTACTAGCTGAATTGTTTTAGAGCAGTTGTTTTTATTTATTTGTTCTATATTATCTTTTGGATAATCCTGAGCGTGATCTGAAAGTTTCTAAATATACACCGTATATGTTTAAAACCAAATTATACATTTCCATAATTTATTTGTCCCGCATTTTTACCCCTCTCGACAAAACAATTTTCCCGTTGAGTATATCTAAATACGAATACATTGCCTAAGTTAATGCACTCATATTACTTACAATCCATTCCGCTTCGACAAACACGCGCGCATAGTGTGGATACTACTGATATTATACATTACAACGCTGGAACTGTAAGCAGTACAGAGCTTAAAGCTAGGGATAAAAGTTTTGCGAGAAGAATGAAGTCGTTAATAATATCTAGGACAAACATTTCTCAAGTAGGGCTTCCATACATTAAGCTAAAACGTTTTTAAGTTTTATAAGAATATTTGTGTCATTTTTATAGTCAAAGTAGGTTGGTGTAGCCGACTAAAATATAGCTGAGTGAAGAAATTGTTATAAATTACTAAACAAATTTAATATCAAACAATCGTCGGTGACTTCAAAATTACCCGTACTAATGTATTTTATTTTTCTTCGGATTGTATAAGTAAAAAAGGTAAAACAATATTTAAAATTCAACGTTATGGCAGAAACAACCAACTTTTTATGTCTCCTTTAAGAGTAAAGTAATCTAATTGTTTTTTATGAAGACTCGTTAATATGTTTATGTTTGAGGATAAACTAATTATATAACAATGAAGATATTATTTATTTTTAATTTCACTCAAACGTTAGTTAAACTATCGAAGACGGTAAAGTATGCTTAAATGAATTGAACACCAATTGGGTTCAAATTTTAAGAATTTCACCCAAACTAAACTTTTCTTCCAACTTCGAGTTTTATAAATTACTCAATAAACTTTTCATACAACGAATATACAGTGTGCTTACAGAGGAATCTGTCATACATCATGTGCAAAATTCCTCTAATCACAATAATGAAAAATATTCATACAAACACAGTAGTCTGGTCAAATTAGCCAAAATAGGAGAAAAAATCCCAAAGTTTTGAAACTTAGCATAGTTGCTCATTCGAGTGTACTGTATAGCATACTAAAATTCCCCGAAGGTGGATGATTGGGAGGGAGAGTCATTTAAAGGTTTTTTTTAAATGTTTCTTAAATATTTCGTGAAATATTGTGTTCAGCGAAAAGCTAATCCTAAATAAATTTAAATTAGAGTAAATTCTCCTCAAAAAAATTACTCTAGTTTAAATTTATTTAGGATTAGTTTTTCGTTAAACTCAATATTTCCCCAAATATTTAAGAAAAGTTGTAAAAAAACATTTAGATGGCACCCCCTCCCAATAACCCCCCTTCGGGGAATTTTAGTATGTATACAGGGCACTCAAATGAGCAACTATGCCAAACTTTATGGATACTAAAACAAAATGAATCTCAAACTTTATGATTTTTCCTATTGTTTTTACTAAGTTGACTGTACAATTGTTTAAATTAAGCCAAAAACTCATATTTTTTAATTTTTATTGTATTTTTCTCGGACTATTTCTTCAAAACTATAAGCAGAACGAGAAAAACTAATAGGACCTTTTTTGAAGAAAATTTACTGTAGTTTACATTTGGTTAGTTTTTCGTTAAACTCAATATATCTCGAGTTATTTAAGAAAACGTGTAAAACAATTCCTTTGATGGCTCCCAAACCTCCCGCTCACATTTACTTTCAGGGAATTTAGTATGTTATATAGGACACTCGAGTGAGCAACTATGCCGAGTTTCAAAACTTTGGGATTTTTCCCCAATATTTAGCAACTTTTGTCTAATTTGACCGGACTTTAAGTCCAAGAACCAAAATAGAATTACGATAGTTATTGGGTAAACTATTTAAAAATAAATTTACTGGTTTTATATGATTTTTAATCTGGAAAATATAATAAATATGTATCAGAATAAAATCTCCAGTAGTTAATAAGTAACCTGAGTTATGACAGAAAATACTGAAGAGTTTTTATATTTGAATATATGCGGGTTTATAAACATGTGGATCCGCTCTTCAGATAACCGACTGTGATGGACAGACAGACGTGTGATCGTACAAGGGCTCCGTTTGTTTCCTGTTAACGTACTTAAATTAAAAAAGACAAATTTTGGTAATAATTTTAAAAAAATAAGTAACCCCACCGTATCAAGCCCTTAATTGTAAAGTGTTTTTCACTGTTTTGTCTATAAATAAGGAAGACAATTATTTAAACTAATGCAACTATTTTTTACCATTTAGTTTCACAAACACGGCTATGCACTTTACAATAACAATGCACTGTGCAGTGCATGACCACACGAAATCCATGTTTAGAATAAATAAACGTTATATTACTTTTGAAAACACAGGTTTCGGTAATTTCAGCTTGCTACTCCACTACATTTAAAATTGTAATTATTTCTAATTAATCTAAAGGATACGATAAAAATAATTGCATTCATATTTTCTTAAAGTTGATTTTTGATAATGGATTGTTTTATTTTATTTTTTATTCGGACATTTGCCATTATTTGATTACGAAGAGCATTCAAATAATAATGCAAAATACAAGCTTTTTATTCATAGCTGCACAGTAACTCATCAAGAGTTAAATTAAAATGCGTTTAAAGCGCTCAATGCAAGCGCATTGGTGGCATGACTTTTAATGCCCAAGTGATATTATCAGCGGTGCACAACAGGTGTTATATTATATTATGCTTACGTAAACAAAACCTCAAAAAGTAAAGTAAAAAAAAAACAGGCAGTCGTGGAACTGTCGTCAGAAATGAAAACTTTTTAGCTTCATATCGTTAACTTTATTTTCGGGTAAAGAAGTATTTGTTTTAATCAATGTTGTAATGGAGCCTTAAATAAGTAGCGAGATAACATAGAGACTTAAATAATGTTGGAGTTGCGATGGATCCTTAAATAAATGCGGAGATGCGACTGTATCTTAAATAATTGCGGAGATGCGACACGTACCCTTCAATATTTGCGGAGATGCGATGGAGCCT
>JAGFPH010001379.1:97850-127377 GCA_018207615.1 Philaenus spumarius
TTTTTATATTTTCTTGTTATAAAAAAAGTTTGCATAACGCTACTATAAAAAATTAAAATTCAGGTAGGAGTGGAGCGGAAACCAGTCGACCGTGCTGACCCTCGGTAGGCTTGAACTTCCGCCTCACTCTGAGGTGAATTTAACTATAATTAGAAACCTTTAAAATTGAATTGGCAACCGTTAAAATACGTCATGCAAAATAATCGAAGTTAGTTAATTGTAAGTAGAAACTGTTGAAGTTCGTGTGACACTATTAAATATAATTACAATCTGGTAAAGTATTACAGATTAAAAGTAACGAATGTAAAAAACTAATGAAATATAGGTTTGATAATGCCTGAATAAAAAAAGGCGAAACGTAGGTCACCAGCAAATAAAAAATAAAAATAAAGGACTGAGAGCTGTAAGTATACAAAAAAGTAAATTTATAGTAGATTAAAAGTAGTTACAAACTTTCACAGTTTAACTGACAACTATTAAATATAATTTAAAACTTTTAAATTCAAACTGAATACTATAAACATACTAAAAAATTTACCCGACAACAATTCATTGTACGTAGAATCTAACAACAACTAACTCAAAGATGTTAAATAAAATTTTAAACTGTTAAGATTTAATCGAGGAGTCAACTTGAAACTGTCAAAGTTTATCTTACAAATATTAAGTTAAAATTACAAAGTGTCGAGTTTTAACTGGAAACTATTAAATATAAAATTAAACCGTCAAAGTTTATAGAAAGATATTCAATTTATTTAAACTGTCTAAAGATTTCTGATATTTTTCTCACGCAGGTTCTGTAAAACTTATTACTTTCCACAGTAACAATTGTTAAATTTAAAAGCCAACAATCATGTGTTTGACTCTTGGTGTGTGTCGAAAGTCAACACAGATTCGTTTCATTCACAAGGACCTTGGTTAAAATTATAGGCCAAGTGTCAAAAACACAAGCTGTCAAAATTAACTGTTTAGCTGTCAGGGATGTGTCAGAATTACATTCAGAGAAATGTGTTTAATGAAATCTGTAAAAAGGGCAACTGCCAAAATCTAAGCGACAGATAATTGGTATATTATGTAACTTGTCAAGCATCAACTGGCAGGTGTTGTAAGACATTTTACCCAACCTTAGTATATTTTAGCACAAAGCGTCAACACTTTTTATACAAATAAGTAAAGTTAGTAAATCATTTTAATTGGATTCTGTTTTTCTACCGTACGATCCACTCACCAGAATTATCAACAGACGGTGGCTGGACCCGAGTCGAGCGCAACATTTCCGAAGCCTTGGTCAACACTAACTAAACTCAAAACCAAGAATTTTAAAAGTTGGACACGTTTCAACAAACTGACAAGTTGCGTATGGACTGATAACGGTTGTCAATCACAACTGTTTTAAAACAAAAATAGTTTTAACCCATTTCCTGAGACGAATTTAGATAGGAAATGTTGTTCGTCCGTTTATTATGTTAGGAAACGTTTATTTTAATACGATATAGGTTGGTGTGGTGGTCTACGTACTCGCTTTGTTAGTTAGAGGTGTGGTTTTGAAACCCGTGGAAATTAGACTACGTTCGCCTCTTTGATAACCGAAGAGGTGTTTTCAAGATGAGTAATTCAAAGTTGCCCCCTATTTGCTTCTGCCAAAAGCTGCAACTAATATAATTGATCCCGCGAGATATGGCCAAATACGTTTAAAATTTAGTTTCTAGCCTTTCTTGAATCGGTCATATATATATATATATAATCATATATCACAAATAAATATGACAGTGAAGTAAAACTTAATAGAAGTTGTTAGTATTACAATTATTTCTCAAAATAACC
The DNA here is from genome assembly GCA_018207615.1 of Philaenus spumarius. Classification (NCBI taxonomy): domain Eukaryota; kingdom Metazoa; phylum Arthropoda; class Insecta; order Hemiptera; family Aphrophoridae; genus Philaenus; species Philaenus spumarius. Next base: position 99,675 of record JAGFPH010001379.1, read on the forward strand.
AAATAGTTCCTTAACTATCTATATATATAAAAGCCAAAACCCACTGACTCACTTACTCACTGACTCACTCATCAAGATTTCTCAAAAAACTACAGAACGGATTGGAATGAAATTTGGTATGTAGCTTCCTCTAGGGCCATAGGTGCTCACTAAGAAAGGGTTTGAAAAAATTCGAAATTTTAGGGGAGGTTTGGGGGGGGATCAAATTTATTAAAAAACGACTTCTTCAAAACTACCGAACGGATTGGAATGAAATTTGGTATGTAGCTTCCTCTAGGGCCATAGGTGCTCAATAAGAAAGGGTTTGAAAAATTCGAAATTTTAGGGGGGTTTGGGGATCAAAGTTATTAAATCACGATTTCTTCAAAACTACCGAACGGATTGGAATGAAATTTGGTATGTAGCTTCCTCTAGGGCCATAGGTGCTCACTAAGAAAGGGTATGAAAAATTTCGAAATTTTAGGAGGGGTTTGGGGGGATCAAAGTTACTAAAATCATAATTTCAGATCTTTTATTATTATGACAATAGTGCTTCTATTATTTAAGATCAATATATATATAAGCCAAATACCAATGACTGACTGAACACTTAAAAAGAATACAATTACGTTAAAAAGACTGAAAATACCAACCACCACGGGCAACGCCGTACGGGTCAGCTAGTAGGAACATAAAAACCGAATAATTTGAAACTGATGATAATAATATTAATAAAGAAAATTTAAATTGATATATATATGTATTCCGTTCTAATTAGAACTAAATTTTAAAACGTTTCCAAATTTTGAAAAATATTACAAAAAAATGTTTACTACTTTTTATGTTGGCGTAAAGTTGAACTTTTTCCTTTCGTGACTGAAAATTACTTTGTTTCTTGAGCTAATTACTTTGTAAGTTTTACATCAATTAATTTTGCAAAAATTTCAAAAAGCACCGAAATGGCTTGGCATTGCAAAAACCAGCATGAACACTTCAAGGGTTTTAATAATCGACTAGGGGAGACCCCTGCGTGCTCCGCACGCCAACCCCCATTCCCAACTCCCTGTTGGAACCCAGTGTGCGCCGTTGGAACCCGTTGTATAGTCATCAAAGCTCAGGTATACACTTTAATAAAAACCTAACCTAAAAATTATAAATACTAATAATTGATTAAAAATTTGATATAAACTGTTAATGAAAATATTAGACACTACAGCTGATTACTGAATCAACAATAAACATTATTTATAAATTTTGGTTCAGTCTAGGCCTAACTTAAAATACCGGTATATAGATAGTTGTTGCCCGTCGATACTCGGTGGATACAGCTCCATTCGTGGTGAGTCAATCGCTAGGCAGATGGTGCGAAACATGTATAAAATGTACTTTAAAATGCTATTTCCTTTCAATTATTTTTCTTGTAGCAAATTTAAAGAAAAAAATGGATTCGATAATCAGTGAATTTAACTAATATTTTATACACATAATCTATTTTTTAGGGATATCAATACAGATAGGAAAGAAGGGAGAAAAAAACCATTACCTTGCATAAATAATACTGTTGCCAACTACCATGAAAAATATTGCAATTTAAAACTGTAGGCCTATTTGTAAAATGTTGTATTTATGTAGGCCTTATATATTATTATATCAAGATAAAGATACAAATGTTATCTTTTAATTAGTTTTTATTTCATATTGATTATCAAATTATTTAGAAGTTATTAATATTATAATAAAGAAATTAATACTCGAATATATTTATATGTTATACGAATATGTACGTATGTTTCCGAAGTTTAACGAATGGGTATCTTTCATAAATTTGTATAAATGAATAATTTCATTGTTGATAAAAGGTTGTTTTTATATTCACTTTATAACTTCAAAGCAAATCTTATAACGTATTATAGCCTATCTTAATTTTATAACTCATATTTAAAAAAAAAAATCAACTTCAGAAGAATTACATTATTGATGTATTGTAATTGTTAACATAACCCCAAAATACAATCTACGCTAGGTTTTGTACAAATGATAGGTGAAATCAGCTGTTATATTATATGAGCGTTTGCTCTTCTTCTGTTGTTAGACAAAATACCTTGTTTCTTTACAATCAACTGATTGAAGAACTGTAAAATAAAATCATTGCAAAGGTTTGGAAATGTTGATTTTTTTAATTTAAGAAATTAAGATGACGTAAAAGTAAATAAAACCTGTTAATATAGAAAAGTGTTGCTGTTATTTGGTATAAACTGAATGTAAATCGATCTAGTGGAAGTCTCAGACAAACTGTCCAAAGGATTGAAAAAGTTGACTTTTCTCCCATGTTAAATCTCCATAAGAAAAGTTTATTTTTCATTTTTGACACATTTAACGTAAATATTTTCAAAATACAAATAAAACCTGCTAATATAGGACCGAAAACCTTTGTTTTGGTAAAACCCGCATGTAAATCGACCCAGTAGAAGTCTCAGACGAACTGTCCAAATGTTTTTTCTTACGGCTTTAAATATATAGATTATTCGTACGTTATTTTATAAGAGGTTGTTGGACAACAATAACCGTAACAAGCTGCGGAAATTATATTGTAATAAAGAATAAATTTTAAATATACGTCATTTCGGAAAGGGTACACCTTTCTTAAACTAGTTTCTGGAATATGTTTTACTCAAATAGCACTTTAATTTAATATGAAACTTGACTTATTCTATTTGTCCCCAAACTCTGAAAAAATCTCCTAAAAATGGTCCAGAGGCGAAAAATGTAATAGTACGCTGCTTCGTAAGACCGTTACTTGTACTGTAACATTTTGTGTTCTGTTTCGTTTCAAAATCACGGTTTGCTCATTTTTCGAAAACATTTTGTAAAACTCTTTAGATACCGGTAGCTGAAGTTAAGTTAAGATGGTCAAAGTGAGAATAGAAATCTGTAAAACATGTCATGAAATATTGAGCTGAAGTTATTATACAAATTATATCTGCTAGGATCCATTAAATAAGTTTTACTACAATTTTCTGCCAATCCTAACGTAACAATTTCACTTAAGTTTGTCGACGCGTTTCGGAGTTCCTCCATTATCGAGACCTATTTCAGTACTATTTTTAGTACTACGCATCGACAAACTTAAGTGAAAGTGTTACGTTACGATTGGCAGAAAATTTTACTAAAACTTAAATATTGAGCTGTTTCTGTAAATGTTAACACTCGGTATGTCGTTAATTATGTAAAAATAGAATTTAAGACTATAAATAGTGGTATGTGAATGTTAAAAATAATGCAGATGGATTAGTAGGCGGAAGGTTAGATGCACATGTTTGTTAAGTCCTATGGGTAAACAGACATAGTGAAGCGCAGTGAGTCTAGATCTAGAGGTAAGCTTCAGCTTAAGCCTCGATTCAGGGGCACACAGCAAAGTAAAGAGGAAGCAAAATGAGGTAAATATGGTGCTTGTATGTGTTAGCTGAACTTTATGTTTTTCCACAAAACAGTTTTAAATAAATTCTTTGAAGACGATGCATTGTGTTTTAGGCATCAACAACTGAAAATAAGCTAGAAGAGAATATGTTATATTTATATAAGTTAAAAGTGTGTACACAACCACGTAAAAATAAAAATAAAAATTACTGTAATATTATATACAGAGTGTTTGAAAAGTCTGAGAAGAGATTAATATCTCAAAATGTACGAGTGTTATGAGATATAAATAAAAGCAGTTATTGATAACCATAAAAAAACAACCTTTTGGTGAGTTTGAAATTTTTGTCCGCCATCTTGGATCCGCCATCTTGGAATACCGGTAATCTTAATTTTTTTAATGGGAAGGTGGTCATGTGATACATCATTTCTATGCAGAATTTCAAGAGAAAATCAACGGCGAAATTTGCACATCAATATCTTTAACCGATTAAAAATGGCGGCCGAAAATAACGAAATCGTGTTTTCCGATTTTGCCAAATTTTGCTGTACTATTTTTTTTATTAAAATATTAATTATTCTTCTCTTTAGATTCAGAATTGAATAAGCTTTCAAACGATATGCTACACAACTGTATTTAATTCAACAACTCGAAATCAATTTTGAAAAATCAAAATGGCTGTAAATGACATTTTTTACATACTCCCAAATATCGTTGTGTGGCATATCGTTTGAAAGCTTATTTAATTCTGAATCCAAAAATAAGAAGAATTATTAATATATTTTTTTAAAATAGTAGGCCTACTGCAAAGTGGGGCCAAATCGGAAAACACGATTTCGTTGTTTTGGGCCGCCATTTTGAATCGGTTAAAGATATAGATGTGCAAATTTCACCATTGGTTTTCTCTTGAAATTCTACATTGAAATAATGTATCACATAACCACCATCCCATTTAAAAAAAATGAAGTTCGTGCTAAGATGGCGGATCCAAGACGGCGGACAAGTATTTGAAATTCACCAAAAAGAGGTTCTTTTATGGTTGTGAATAACTGCTTTTATTTCTATCTCATAAGACTCGTACATTTTGAGATATTAAGCTGTTCCCAGACTTTTCATTATATTTGCTTCTCCGCAAGTCGACCTGGATGTTGATGGGCAGATTCCTCTAGTAAATACATAAATTTATTTAATTTTTAAATCAAACTGCAAATTTGGCAAACAAATAACCAATAATAGCACAATAATAGTTATAACTTTTCATTTTGTGGACTATTATTTAAATTTCAAATTAATTTAACAAATTCAAATTAGTTTTTGGTCTCTCAACATAATAAACAAAATAAATCTCTCAACAATTTATTATTTAATAGTGTAATCTCGACAAAACTGTAGCGTCAATCAAAGGGCGTCTACAAACAATTTTAGCAAAATTATTTTCCGCGTCAAGATTTACAAGGATTCACGAAGCAACTATATTTAGACACATTTTCATGTACGATCATGTCAACTCCCGGCCGAACTCTAGACTCGATGTGTGTACCTTGTGTGTACCCTAATCCATTTTACTTTACAAATTAAACTGAAAGAGTATCATTAATATATTTGGGAATACCAATATTCCAAAAGACTTAAATAATAATAGTATTAACAAAACACATTGCATATTCCAACATTTAACCAAAGTCATTCGTATTATAAAATCTTTGCTCTAAAGACTGCTATTGTTTAATCAGATTACAACGGATGCTAGAAACACAAGTATTATGTTACAATTCCCAGAAATTGTATGAGAACCGTTGCCTTGGTGACAAAACAAATTAAAAATTAATGCACTTGGAGAGTTCTAAGTTACTGTTCACAAGGAAATGCAAACGTAACAAACTGCATGGGAAAAGAAACATTATAACATATCACAAATTTATAAAAAAAAATATAGAGCCAATAAGAACACGAGCTTGAAAATTACGCTGGAAAAGTAGAAGGGGATGGAGAGATTAAGTTGAGAAAAAGGGGACTTCATCAAGAAACCGGTGAAGGATTAACACCTAAAAGCTATTCAACATGACAAAGTAGGTTACATTTTAACTTAAAGCATTAAAATCAACCGAAGTAACAAGAATTACCCATTAATCTACACGTCAAACTACGGGATTCTACCTAGAACCCACATTTGGAGCCCATTCTAGCCATTCTAAGATTACGAGTGCTAGAAAAAGTGAACTGACACAGTGAAATCGATAAAATTATATAAAGAAAAAAAAATTTAATCAATCGTGAAAAGGGGAAATTGAAAGAATGTAAGTAGAATAAAACTTTGATAAATTTATGTTATGACAGATCTCAAGATTAAATTAATAATAGTAAATCATATCCAGTAGTAAAAGTAATCCATCACATTTAATAACGAATCACATTTATCATAAATAAATAAACTTACAATTTACAGATAAAATAAAACCACAAAATCTCACAACAAATACGATTACTAGCTTCAAACGCGTTTCAATGACAATGTCGCCATCCTCAGTGATGCACTGGCTACAGTAACCAAACTATAACTTAACTAATAGTGTGACAACGCACCGTATAAATATAAAAACTATGTTATAGACATATGTGGCCTAACCAGAAGGGGCGTACCCTACAGGGGGCGTATCATAAACCTTACGTTTTGACATTCTCGTTGAAACGCGTTTGAAGTCAGTAAACGGATTTTTTGTGAAATTTTGTGTTTAGGTTTTATTATATCTAGTTCCTTTCTCACAAGTCAATCTCAATATTATTACAATTTACAAATATAGTTTTAAAAAGGGCTTCCCTTCATAAGATAGATGCCAAGGACTTTTGATTACGTACCTGTTAAACAATTGAAAAGGGACCATCATAAATCATTAAAGATTTGATTTGTCACTAAACTGCTGTTAAATTTTGGAGTTTAAAATAAATTGTTATACTACGCTAACCTGTTATTTAAGTTAAGGGTCTGCTCCAGTAAACCAGAAAGCAACCGGCGACATCAGTGCTTCAATCTGTAGCCGTATCTAAACAGTGCAATTTCTTGCAGCTGAGCACTTTGAAATTGCCTCATTTCAAACCATTTTATAAATCCATCTTTTTTAATTGGGTGCTGAACAACAAACTGAATATTCTTTATAAAATTGCGTATCCGGCTTTCGTTTCACTTTTAATAATACATTTTTTTATTGTGCATAAAAAAAAGTTCAAACTTGGTACTTAAAAAATGTCAATTACGTGACAAATGAAAGGGATTTAAAAAAATTTGAAACGGAAAACGGATGCGTATTGTGACTGTGGTTAAAATGAGACCTTGCAATCAATTAATACGATAAAAAATAAAAGAAATAAATGGTTTTAAATTTAACATTTCTCTTACGGGATACAAATAAAAGATGGCCGCCACTACAGCAGACTCTTAGTTAAAAATTAATCAAAGTATGTCCACTTGATTATTTGCTGTTTTATTATTATTATTAACTCAAGCAATAAATGTTGAGAACGATCAATTGGCGCAGTTCTCTTAAGCCAACTTATGACCATTCGTATTAAATTACAATTAAGTCAAAACGGTCTAGCCAATTTAAAATATTTATTGCAGTTATAGCCAAGTAAAAATTTAAACAAGGGGTTAAGCATAATGTAGAGTTAGGAATGCTACACAAACAAAATTTTTTGCGTACTTTCCTTTATTACTAGCTTTTATTGTAATTAATTAATAATATCAAGTAGATTCAAGTTGCATAATTAAATTCAATTAAACTAAAGACAATCCTATTAATAAGTAAAGTAGTACTAATCAGAATATAAACGAAAATATATAACATATTTTAATGTCAATTATATATATTTAATTCAAACTATTAAATGTCTCTGAAGTTATTTCAACCAATCAAGCCAAGCACATATTGATTCGTAAGTCGATTCTGGTGGAACCCCAAATAGAACAACCTTACATGATGAAGACTTAACCTTCAAATAAATCTTACAAGGCAAAAACACAGTAAAATCCTAAATTAACCTGACAAAAAAGTTCCTTATCTTAAGGATAGAGGTCGTCCTCCATCCATTTACCAAAAATTTTTTTCTAAAACAATAAAAGACAATTCTGTTATCTTTAAACGTAATTAATTTCAAGTAAATTATATTTTACAAAAAGTTGACGTCGTCGGATGGCTATTAGCGTTTGAGACAGTGAATAATGGAATTCAGTGAGAAAGAGAACAGATTAGGGGTGGCAAAGAGGGTGAATTTGATCCCTTGGTAATGTAATGTTATAACTTAGTCATTGCTCAACGAAGGATTGAATATTATGCCTGCCTAGTCCCTGGGAGAACTATATTAAGATAGTTGTTGAAAGTAAACTTATTTTGGAAAATTGAACGACACGACTTCAATATTTATAATTCTTAGTGATGAATTATATTGCTTTGTCTGTCCGTCCGAGTGTAACATTCACTTAAATCTACTACTCGATTGTCTTGCATCTGCGAGTTATTGCTTTGAACTTGGTCTATATTTTTTGAGTGATGCGCTTGCTATTCATGAATAATTCTTTCCAATCGAACGAATCTGCCGATCAATCGTTTGATTCATGTCTCGATTTGAAAATAAGTCCAGAACAAAATCGTCGTTTTCAATAAATTCAAACCACCGGACTCAAATGAACGATTCCCACGTCAAATTAACGATTTCCTATCCTAATAAAATACAATTGGTTCAATTTTAGAGTTTTGTGTCTTTAAAGTAAAAGCCCTTTGTTAGCGAAATTCGATTGGAAATAAACGATACCAGGAACTGGCACATACTTTCTCACAAACATATTTAAATTATTAAACAGATTCACTGTGACTTCATAATTGTAGTAGGGGTAGGAGAGGTGATTTATTAAAGTAGGAGATTAACAAATAAATATTATTATTATTATCTAGAGAGAAAACTATTTGATCGATTTCGAACAAATTTGCACCAAACACGTAAATTAGGCCCTTTTTGGAAAAAAACCCCAAAATTCAGTTATTATTATTATTAGCTAAACAAGAATGTTTAGAAATATTCGGTTTTTTCATATGGTATTAAAGGCTACAAATAAGCCAAATTTTATCAAAATCGTTAGAGCCTTTTTTTATACAAAAATCATAACTGATTTTTTGGGGTTTTTTTGGCAAAAAGGGGGTTGTTTCTCAAAAATTTTCAAACCCGTTTTTCGTGCATTTATACAGACCTACTTGACATGTCTGGTGCAAATTTGTTTGAAATCGATCGAATAGTTTTCGCTCTAGCTTTGTATACATACATACATACATACATACATACATACAAGCATCATACATACAGACAGACATACACATACAGACATACAGACAGACATTTTGTAAAAAACACTTTTTTGAACTCAGGGGGTACCAAAACGGATATTTCCACAAAAATCTCAACATCGATTTTTTTTTGCGATCACTATAATTTCTCTATACTATAGTAAAGTGAGAAAGTAAAAAGAGCTATTTCAGTGACAATTATAGTAATACCTAAGGTCGGAGTAGTAAATGAGCGCTGATCCCGGTCCCCAGAACACGTTTTGGGGTGTCATTAAAAATTAAATATTTATATATATGTATGTAATATGTGTTCGCACTCTAGCGGCCGAATTTTAAGTACGATTTGGTTCACGTTTTGTACACACGCTGGTTGTCTACGTCGCTCGGACGAGTTCGTTAGCTAAAAAAAATCCAACAACCGGAAGCACTTTTTTTTACCGGAATTAACAATTTATTGAGATTTTTCGTACGAGATTGAAACTTGTTTATATTATCTAAAAAAATATATGTAGGATATTTTTCTGAACATTTTGTTTTTTTACACGACCTTATAGCTCGGTTGGTTTCCTCAAAATCGATCAAAACGTAAAATACCATAAAAGTACCCGGTATACGTGGGTTATTTTACCTAGGCATCTCCTGATCCGAGGCCGACGGCCGAGTTTGTACTGTGCGAGTGAAGCGAAGCAGTCAGGAAGCCAAGGCCGCAAGGATCGGAGTTCAAACTCTGCGAGTGGAACGAAAGAGTGTGAGAGTCAAAGCTGAAGGCTTAGGTGGAAACAAATCCTACTAATATATTTCATATACACAGGTGTATGAAAGCTCCTTCATGAGTAGATCAATTTCCCAAATAGTTGGTTGAAACCCTAAAACATGTAGGCCGATACTTAGTTTTGGAAATTCGTTCAACTCACGTCAGCGGTTCAGCTACGTGGTCGAATTATTATACAGGGTGTCCTGCGACCACATGAACAAACTTTGTCACGTTATTCAGCATGTCAAAAGAAACAAAAAATGTAATATAACATGTGTCCTATCTCATTCCGTTTTCGGTCTGTCTGTCTGTATGTGTTTTTTTACAAAATACTTAATATTTTTAGAAGTAGAAAATATATTGAGCTCAAACTTTGTACACCTATTTGTTGCGAAGCCTATTATCACTGTACGAAAAATTAGAACAATATTTTAATTTTTTTCAAAATGGCGGCCGTTTATAATTTTTAAAGTCAAATATCTCAAAAACCGCTAACGTTACAAAAAAATTACAAGAGACAAAAAAGTTTACTTTTTTAATGACAAACTCAATGGTTTTTAAATTTTTTCTGTAGCTCAAAGTACAACAGAGATATTGACAAAAAAAAGGAAAATTGTATTTCTTGGTAGTTGTCAACAATACCCAGAATTACTCTAGAAACAAAATATTTTAAAGTTATTTTGAGCTAAAATAATAAGTTATTTGCATAATGTTCCGAGCACTTTCTGAGCTGATTCCACTAGCAAAAATAACGAAAAAAGTTAATTTATTCATAGGTCTGGAAATGCTTCGTTAGAGAGTTACAGCTAGCGAAAGATTTCACCCGTGTTTCAGATTACTCACAGAAACGAATCCCTATTGAAATATGTAGGGCGTTAATTAAGGTGTAAAGTTATTGAAATAATGCTAAAAATTATTAGTTTGGTAAGCCTATTTTAAAACCAAAGTGCAATACTTTGCATTTGAGGTTAATTTGTTCATAAGTAATTATTTAATTGTTACTATAATTGATATTATTAATTACATTTTATGTAATTTTATTAGTTATCCTTCAGCCAATAAGAATAAATTATTCATCATGTTATTTGTCTTAAAATTGTCTAATTTTTTGGTGTCTTAATTTTTTTTGATAAAATTTGTAGTTTATTAATTATTTAATATTAATAATATTCACATGCTGAATAACGTGATAAAGTTTGATCATATGGTTGCAAGACACCCTGTATTAACAATTACTGCAGTTACAGCACTGGGACTTATTTTATTAAATTTATATGCTCATTTTACGTAAATTAAATTAAATTAATTTAAATTTTACACCTTAATTAACGCCCTACATATTTAAATAGGGATTCGTTTCTGTGAGTAATCTGAAACACGGGTGAAATCTTTCGGTAGCTGTAACTCTCTAACGAAGCATTTAAAGACCTATGAATATATGAACTTTTTTCATTATTTTTGCTAGTGGAATCAGCTCAGAAAATGCTCGGAACATTATGCGAATAACTTATTATTTTAGCTCAAAATAACTTTCAAAAATATTTTGTTTCTAAAGTAATTCTGGGTATTGTTGACAACTACCAAGAAATACATTTTTCCTTTTTTTGTCAATATCTCTGTTGTACTTTGAGCTACAGAAAACATTTAAAAACCATTGAGTTTGTCATTAAAAAAGTAAACTTTTTTGTCTCTTGTAATTTTTTTGTAACATTAGCGGTTTTTGAGATATTTGACTTTAAAAATTATAAACGGCCGCCATTTTGAAAATATTTAAAATATTGTTCTAATTTTTCGTACTGTGATAAAAGGCTTCGCAACAAATAGGTGTACAAAGTTTGAGCTCAATATCTTTTCTACTTCTAAAAATATTAAGTATTTTGTAAAAAATACATACAGACAGACCGAAAACGGAATGAGATAGGACACATGTTATATTACATTTTTTGTTTCTTTTGACATGCTGAATAACGTGGCAAAGTTTGTTCATATGGTCGCAGGACACCAACCATATTTAATTTTCTTTTCTTAAAATTTTCAATTTAAGTTTTAATTTCCATTTCTTTTATAAATATATAGTAACACCAATGAATACTTAAACATTTAAGTATTCATTGGTAACACTAGCTGGCCCGACCCGGCTTTGCACGGATAGACAAATCAAAATTAAATATAGATTAACAAAAAATATATTATATCAATAAATATATAAGGCTGCACTATGTATTTCTTATGGGGATATTTAGTAACTTTGACCCCCCCCCCCCCCAAACCTCCCCTAAAATTTAGATTTTTTAAAAAAACTCTTTAATAGCGAGCACCTAGGGCTCTAGAGGAAGCTACATAATAAATTTCATTCCAATCCGTTCGGTGTTTCTTTTTAGTAACTTTGACCCTCCCAAACCCCCTAAAATTTCGAATTTTTTAAAACCCTTTCTTAGCGAGTACCCTAGGGCCCTAGAGGAAGCTACATAACAAATTTCATTCCAATCCGTTCGATGGTTTGTTTGTGGTAACTTTCCCCAAACCTACCCTAAAATTTCGAATTTTTTGAAAAAATTTCTTAGAGAGCACCTATGGCCCTAGGGGAAGCTACGTACCAAATTTCATTCGAATCCGTTCGATGGTTTCAGATAAATCTTGATTTTGTAACTTTGACCCCCAAACCGTCCCTAAAATTTCGAATTTTTTGAAACCCTTTCTTAGCGAGCATCTATGGCCCTAGAGGAAGTTACATACCAAATTTCATTCCAATCCGTTCGGTAGGTTTTGATAAATCGTGATTTAGTAACTTTGACCCCCCAAAACCCCACCTAAAATTTAGAATTTTCGGAAACCCTTTCTTAGTGCGCGTCTAGAGCCTATAAAGAGTATTAGTGAGAAATTTCATGTTTGTAGGCTTCGTGGTTTTGGAGAAACTGTGATGAGTCAATGGTATTTGGCTTTTATAAGTATAGATAATTAAGTATAGGAATTATTACCTATTGTATATCAGTATACAATAGTGCAACTTAACGTTTCGAATAAAAGTAGTCTAAATATTAAGTAGTCTAAATATTTGAATGAAAACCAATAGTTACTAGGATTAGTCAAGGAGATTCAGATAATTAAACATACAAATTGATAGGAGATAAATACAAAAATAGAAGTAGAAAATAAAATATCTACTTAGATTACCGGTAGAAACTCCCGTTTACTTTACAATATTAAATTCCAGCATTGGGAAAAAAATCCAAAAGTAAAATAAGGCACCTTTTCCTGAAAGCCATTATTGAAAAGGATCTCTACGCTTAACTACAAACTACAACAACAAAAAATTAATCAGTAAGAGCAGTAACTAACTTCACATACGTAATCTATAAATAGACACAAATGAAAGAACGAGAAAAGGAGCAAAAACAGCTGAACGAGTGAGTTGTGGGAATGATGATGAAATAAATGAATCGATTCATTATTCGGTTCTTCTAAGTAAGTTGATTTAAATTATAAAATTTAATGAAAATAATCGTTATGCCAACCACTACTGTGCTTTGCCAACACCAGTCAACTACTACGTACTAATACTGAATGTGAATTCAGGTTCTCTGACCACTCGTATATCATTATGTGTTTAGCATGTTTCGTCAACGCCAAATAGATTAAGTATTAGTTATAAAGCAGCATAGAGTATAGAGATGGGATAGAGGTGAAAGAGGGAAGACCAGACCACATCAGCTAGTCAGGAACATGTTTTAAATGAATGATAATAGCTAAGTTAAAAGGTAATGACAACAAATGTCCATACAATATTGTAGTATTTACTGTGTTTGTATAGGATGCCGAGTTGAACAAACCAATTAGTACACATAACTTAACTGTTATCCTTCATCCGATTGTTTTGACAGTTACACCATCCGATAGGGAATCAAAAGGGCTACAAAAAAGGTGTCTTGACATTTTTCGTTAAAATGTACGGTTTTTGAGTAATTTAGGTTTGAAATTTTCAAACAGCCGCCATTTTGAAACGCATGATTGGATTTAATCGTTTATTTTTTTTAAGGTATATCATTGACATCTTAAACTTCATGCCAAGTTTGAACTCAATCAGTCAAACCGTTCTCTAGATATGAATTATTTTGTACAAAAAACAAAATGGCGGATATCTGGAAAACGAATCGTTTTCGGACCTATGTTTATAGGAACTTTTTTCATTATTTTCACCAGTAGAACACGTCCTGCAATTCTTTCCGTTTCTTCCTGATACACCCTGTATATATATCTGCATATCATTTTTGTGTGGACACGATAACGCATGGCTATAATTTTGCATAATTTTCTTCCAGAAGGATACATAACGTATAAAAATAATGGAGACCAAATTTGTTAGTGGACAAAATCCGACCAAGCGAAAGAAATGGAGGAGGTATTTGAACAACTAAAAAATCACTATAACTTTCTTAATATGCAAAATATTTTACCAATTTAAGTTATTTATAGGCTACCTCCTAAGAATAGCACCAAAACATTATTTTGAAAGTGAGTTTTTTTTTAACACCAACCAATTTGCTTAGACCTGGAAAAATAGAGATTTTCGAACACTTATTTTAGTAGGCCTAGTATTAATTCCATTTAATGATATTGCCAAAATTATATTTCGGAACATATATTAACAAATTAATTACTCCCTTAGAAAATAAGACATGTTAAAATTATAGTACATCTTCTTCTAAATATTAGCAAAATCTTTTATCTGTGATTTTTGTATTACTGAAACCCTTAGCAAAAGGGGTGGCACAAAATATAGACAGAATGTAAACTAAATTCATAATTCCCTTAGTATGAACAGTACTAAATCCTTTCAAAATCATTGCAAACCATCTAAATTTTATTTTTCTGAAACAATTTTCGATACTAACCCAAACTGCAAGAATTGAACAAAATGACGTCGCAAAACCAACAAGTCGTTACTCCCTTAGTAGACACAATATCGAGCCAGTTTAAAATGCTTGAAATTCTTCTAAATATTAGCAAAATCTTGTGTACCAAACTTTTATAATTGCAGCCGTTAGCTCGAGGGGTGAATAAATTTGTTTCATGCTTAGCTTATGGGAGCAAATGAGATATCGAGCAGATGGGGTGTTTAACTAACTTGTACTCTATAGTGAATAAATGTGAATTGGGTGTGACATTCACATACTCCATAATTAATCACGCTAGACAAATAACGTTCCAAAGTCTTTTAGAAAATTTAAATTATTTTCAATTTAATAAATTCCATTAGTACTAAGTTACTGATAAGGAATGCCGATGACGTATCTGGGGTGGGAAAATAGATTGAGAAAGGTTGGTAGAAGGAAATAGGGGTTGGTTAACTCCCTTCAGCTTTAATACACTTAAGACGTCTTTGTTTGGATCGGAATTTTTTAATAGTCTTCTGTTTATGCAGAAACATTATTTTGTGCTTTAATATGCTCTGGTCCACTTGAATTATTAAAAAATGTCAGTTTTTAATCTATATATATAAAATTCAATGTATGTCCGTCTGTTTGTACGTTTGTCTGTTTGTATGTTTGTCCTTTATGCGTTATCAAACCGTCCATCCGATTGCTTTGAAATTTTGCATAGTAACAAAGGTTAACCCTGGGAAGGTTTTAGGCCATTTACCGAAGTCCTAGGACATTAGGACTACGCCCCAGTGGCCCTCAAAGTTTCAATGTTAATCTTATGGAAGGTCAATCTTAAGGAAGAAGAAGAAAGATTTCTTTTGATTTTATCAGAAACAGCTGTTCGTATGAAAAGCTTAAAACAGTTGATTTTGAACAACAACTGATTTGGATCAAAAACTGAATATAATTTTAGGTTAGGCCTACAATGAACTAAAACACCAATTATTGGGCTAATTATTTAAGATATATAAAAGCCAAATACCACTCACTGACTGAACACTTAAAAAGAATACAATTACGTTAAAAAGACTGAAAATACCAACCACCACGGGCAACGCCGTACGGGTCAGCTAGTAACAAATAATTCGACCACGCAGCTGAACCGCTGACGTGAGTTAAGCAAAATTAAGTTTATAGGCCTATGTTTTAGGATTTCAACCAACAATTTGGGAAATAGGTCTATTCACGACGGTGTTGAATAGCTGCAAAATGGTTCGCACGCCATTAAGCATATTGGAATTATCTTCAATACACAAAGCATTGCGTGCTTCTCACGCCATTTCGAATATTGGGAGTATCTTCAACACACAAAACATTGCGTACTACGCACGCCAACCCCCGTTTTGGGGGTATCTTCGACACACAAAGTATTGCGTGTTTCGCACGCCAACCCCCGTGATGGGCGTATCTTCAATACACAATGCATTGCGTGTTTCCATGGCAGAATCTTACACCGGGTACTTCTATTGAATTTTACGTTTTGATCGATTTTGGGGGAACCAAGCGAGCTATAAGGTCGCGTAAAATAACGAAACGTGCAGAATAACATCCTACATTTATATTTGTAGAAAAAATTCAAAAACAAATTCATTCTCGTAGGAAAAATCTCAAATAGTAGTTACTTCCGGTCAGAAAACGTGCAACCGATTGTTGGAATTTGTTTCTAGTAAACTCGTCCGAGCGTCGTAGACAATCAAATTTGAACCAAATCGGACTAAAATGCGGCCGCTAGAGTGCGAACACATATATATATATGATTTTTAATGACACCCTAAAACGTGTTCTGGGGACCATGCCCATATGCTACTCCCGACCTTGGGTCTTACCTTAAGGGCCACTGCAATAGCTCATTTTTCCTAAGGAAATTCGCTAATAATTCGACCACGCAGATGAACCTTTAACTTGAGTTGAGCTAATTTCCAAAATTAAGTTTATATATTTGTATTGTTTTAACCAACTGTTTGGGAAATAGGTTGGACTTCAACGAAGGTGTTGAATACCTGCCTACGTGAACGACATATATTAGTGGAATTTATTTGTAACTCTGCCTCCAGCCCCGGCTCAAACACTCTTCTTCGTTCCACTCGTAGCGAAAAAACTCACTTATTAGTTTGTGTCTCGAACTTGTGGCATCGGATTTCTTTCAGCTTCGCTTCGCTCGCAGTGGTTTGCTTCCCGTCGGCAACGTAACAAAATATGACCAACGATCAAATACTTTCATGGTATGTTACGCTTAAAAAACAAAATGTGTAGAATAATCTAGTACACTTTTACATAAAAACACAAAAAATGTCATTTTAGTACGAAAATACTTCCTGTCAAAAAAAAATACGTGTTCTGGTTGTTGGATTTTTTTATAACGAAGTCATCCGAGCCAATGCATACGTATACATATGCATTTAAAGTTTTTAATTACTCGCAAAAACGTGTTCTGGGAACTATGGTCTGTGCTCATATACGACTCCCAACCTTAGGTCTCACCATAAGGGCCATTGCAATAGCTCATCTTTCGCTAAAAATGCAAAAAAAATAAATAGCATTGTCTAAGATTTTGAAAATTTTGTCCACATTTTGTCGAGAGGGACGGAACAGATTGGTGCATCTTGGAAGTACATTGTATTATTGCTCAGTATATTTTGTCAATCGTCTAACGGAATGCATCGGAAGCCTCATTGCTACTGAGATTGTTATAGTTGTATATTGTTACACCATGCTATTTAGTCAAAGGGTAAGAACATTTTTCCTTTAATCGAACATCTGCACATTTGACAAAGTCTATAATATGATTGCTAATCACCTTGTTAACTCCAGGGCTTGTTATCTGGCAGATAAATTTGTTATAAATTATAACTCTGGCATTGGAAATTAACCATGTTAAGCAATATATACCTACAGTTTTATCATTTTCCACGATCATATTCGAATCACTTCTGTATTCTCATTGGTAGGAAAAATTGTAGCTATCGGTTAGGTACTTGTATATCTCCTTCTTATTAAAAATACCAGCGAAATACTGCGTTATATCTAGATCCATGTGGTAGTACTCATGTACTTCGAGTTCGCACAAAATAGACGGTAGCACTTCTAACAAGATATCCAATTTGACATCCGCCTGTTCCACTTTGTATGGGATGGCTATTGGAGTGTTGTATTTCTTATTAATGTGTTCCATACGTTCCTTTCCTATAATTCTTTGCAGTCCTTTTGAAATATTGTTCTCTTCAGTAAGGATAACAGGTAACTTTGCCTTAACTCCATGTCTAGCAGAAACCAAGTTTTAGAATTATTTTCGTCGTAGGTAGCTATTAAAAGAGCCACAGATTTCCTTCTTTAAAATAAAATTTCTTTTTTCTTTAGTTTTTTCTTCGCAGTCAGAAAGGTCAAAGATTTTAATTACCATTATGTTATCGCAAAACGGTTGCGAAATTGGCATGGGTAATCCACCCAGCGCCGTAACTACCGCCGAGGGGGCCCCGGCCCTATGGCTCTACTTGGATTTCTATCGGGGAAATGTAAAAAAGTGTGTGTTGAACGTAATTTGCTGAGAAATTTACCCAAAACGACTTAATTGTTACAAAATATGAATTTTTAATGTGTTTAATAAAACATTTACTTAACACAAAGTTCTATAAGCCAGTGGGCCCCTAGACCCTTTTAGAAAAAGATTCAGTATTTCACAGCGAAACCTAGTGAAGAAACTTCCCATATGTGTGTGTGTGTTGAGGTATAGAGCTCAGTTTTGCCCAAAAAAGAAGCACTTTGATGAACTGAGCGAGGATGAAAGGCTGCAAGAGCCAAAATCTGGCTTCAAAGTGACTGTCTTTTACCCCATGATAGACACTTTATGTGGGCAACTAGACGCACGATTTGAAGGAATGAAGTCAGTTTTTGAACACGTACAAAATTGTTCAACGTGAATTTATTGGCCTGAATCAAGCGAAAATTACGTTCAAACGGAAGCTGTCAACTTCATGAAATTATTTTCTGATGACATTTCGGCGTGATGAATTTTCCTCAGCAAAAGTCAAAAAAAAAGAATTTAAATTGATAAACAATATTCCAGTTTTGAAGAGTAATGTAACTTATTGTGTTTTGCTTGTAACAATAAATTTGCTTTCGTTTTGAACTTGTATGATAATTTCAAATCATGTCCCACACTCACTTATATTATTTTCTTTATAATAATTATCAAAACAAACTTTAAACCTTTCTCTTATTTACATATTTTAATAGCAAAAGTTGAAACTAATAATTTAAGTTGCTTGAAACTGATTATGGAACAAATTTAATGTAAAGTTGTTAAGACCAGTTCATAAGCCTAATTTATGAGTGAAGTTGTGTAGTAGCCTGAATGACACAGGGTAAATAATGTTGCAAATCGTTCATTGTTTCAAAACAATATTTTCAATTCAGTATCATGTGCAAAATAAAACATATAGGTACTACAAATGTGGTAAATTTGACCTTTACAATGCATTAAAACACGTTTTTGGGGGTGAATATTCCAACATTTTTCCCCAGACCCCCGGGGTCTTTTCGAACAAGAAACGTGAAATTTTACAATTATTAGCACAAACTCGCATATAGTAATTTCCATAAAATTGCAAAACTCAATTAATAATCATAGAATCTTAATAATTTATGCACCGTTATTTAGGAGGAAATATGTAGCATCTTTTTTGTATCTTGAAATTTTTTTGTAAATTTTACTGATAGTTAGATATTGAGATTTAGAAATTTAAAATAGCTGCCATATTTTGAAATGGTACGAAGTATAAACTTGATATTCCACCAAAAAATGGGTGTTATATGTAATACATGTACCAAGTTTGAAGTTGATATCTTAAGATATAACGTATTAAGTAAAAAACACATACAGACAGGAAACTTGTTCTTCCTTTTTGTATGACGAATCATATCCCAAAGTCCTGAAACGTTTTTTTTTAACACCCTGTATAATTGATGCAAATTTGGACAAAATAATTATTACAGTTGTTAATATTTTTATGTTCTACCCCAGATTTTAAAAAATATCGAAATCGGTAAAAATTAACGGAGAAACAACAAATTTTTCATTAGCATTATAAATTTGAACAATTTCAATTTTCTGGGCCTCTTTCCACCGGTCAGCAACTAAATCATTTATTGCACTTAAAGAAACTTAATTTTCCATCAAACTCAATGGTAATATAAGTATTAAACTATCACTTACTGCAACATCAATCCTTAATGTTTGCAAATAAACAAATTGTGAATAAAAAAATCTCGGCTCCTAGTTGAGCGACAGCAATCTATTTAAAAAAAATATACGTATAAAAATGCCAGCTGTTGGAATATCAAAGTGGCATAACAATATTTCCATTTGTTGCAAAGATATTTGCAAAAACCTCACTTAAAAAGTCATACTTTTTCAGACGCCATTTTGAGGTGTAAAATGATGAAAATTTGATTTACTCTAAACATATACTTAAAATAAAAATATTGACAAAAAACATAAGCTCCGAGGGCGGCAACTGGGTCTAATTGTATTAAACATGTACCCCTTTTTTAATAAATAAATTATATATCTCGTAAACTAATTAATACAGTTTAATTAACTTTCAATGATAACTTAAGGACTATAAAAAGCTTATTTAAGTTTCAAGGGTCTAGGTGTTTTTTATCAAAGAATGAAAAATATTTAAAAATTAAGAAAATTGAATAGGTTTTTTGCAATATTTTTAACAAATTATTAAGCGATTTTAACTTACGAGGTCTCAAATTAACAATATTTTAGAACCCTACAAGTAAAAAAACTTTGAAATACTCATTGGAAATTTGTCTTCTAACTTTTTAAGGAAAACAGATTTTTTGCATATTAAAGCACCATTTAAAGGATGTTCAAAAGTGGATCAGGAAAATGCCATTTACTTTATGCATAAATACATTGATTTTTCCGCATGGCATTCTGAAACGAATTACAATAATTGATCAACAATTTTTCTATAATTCTACTGGACTAACAGAAACTATAGTTAATTTAACAGTTTATATGGTTAAAGGAGAGGCAGCCAGCTTGAAGCTAAATTAGGGTGACCAAACGTCCCGGTTTTTTGCCATAAAATACGGTGACCCAAAAAGTGGTATCGGGACGTTCAAAAGTCCCGGAATTCTATTTTAAATAGATTTTATGAAATTGTATGTACATATATTTTTATTTCGCTTGATTAAATGAAATACATTTTAGATTATTTCTCTGTGATCATCTTTAGCAGTACTCTGAGATGGTAAAAATTGCAAAGTATTTGTTTGCAATACCCGCCCTTATTACAGTCAATAAAGGCCGAAAATCGCACATTTGTCGCAACTAATTAGGGGAAAGCTGAATATTTTATATGTGATAGACCCTTATGAGACATGTGTTTTCTCAAGTCCCCGCCCCTCCCCCTTTTGCTTTCCCCCCCCCCCCCCCCCTTTTGAAGCGTACAAATGCAGAGTTTCACTAGATTGCTTACAAGTTCGCTAATACTCATCGTAGAGAATTAATTGTTTGTACGTTTATTCCTTAATACATATTAAACATATTTTGTTCTTAAAAATTTTTCGTTAAAGTTAATATTAAGGGAGCTATAAACAACAAACACAGTTATTGGTTAAAGAGTGACCAATAACGAACGAAACAATAAGATACCGTTTTACTAACTTTTCAACAAATCTGGATCATTAACTGTTGTAATTTGCGGGAAGTTTTCGATGAACTTCTAAACTATATTTCGTATGTTACAAAATGGTAAATTGCCTTTTTTAGGTATTTTCTTATAAACAGGAACAAAGTCATGAATTTCTGTTGAATTATTTTATAACATAGGGACAAATTAAGTTATCTACTATTTTTTGCAAAATCAACGTATGGCGAAAATTTGAAAAATAAATTCCCAGTAGTAAAAACATAAGTGCTTACAAACAATATTCTAGTCGCTTACTAATAAAATAGCATAAAAGCCTAGGTTTACTCCACTCACAGAGTCTGATTCATTCGCTCGAGTAGTATAGCACATCATTATATTGACTCGACAGTTAAGGCTCTTCTTTACCTTGAAGAAAACTCCCGAGTGTACAGTATGATTTCAATGCAAAAGGCCTGACTCAAGCCGCAAAACCGTTGAAACATGCATTCGTAATACCGTGTTTCGGATTCTTTTTATAAATTAATAATCTGGGAAACTACTTTAAGTTATAAAGAAGGCTTTATATTTTTTGCGTGTTAGCTTAAAATATGGAAATTATAGCTTAAAACTCCCAAAAAATGCGTTAAAAATAATTGATTTTTACCCATTTAAACTGTTGATTAAAAGGAGCTGCCGACGATTTCTTTCAATTATGAGATATAAGACAAAAGCACAAAGCCTTTAAGAACAATTTAAGATGTTTCACAACTTTTTAGGTTGAAAAACGGCGTCCGAAACACGGTAGTACGAAGTGCATATTTTTGATGTTTTACCCTTAATAGGCCTTTAAGAAAACTCTTTTGCACTAAATTAACACCTATTTGCGACCGAAATATGAAACACTCACATATCTTTTTAAATGTTTTGCCAAATTTACATTGACCAAATCTCTTTTTACAAATAATTAAACTAAATTGCTGGCTGTTATATTGTGACTAGTATATGTAAGCGGAGTAAACACGGAGCTGTTCGTGTGAATTACGCAAGAGTTTTCCTAGTAGTAGCCTATTATAATTCCGCTTATAATATTAGTTTTGCACAAAACAAAGCTCATGTAATTTATTACCGGATAAATAAACGGTACCAGGAACTGGCACATACTTTCTCACAAACATATTAAAATTATTAAATATATTCACTGTGACTTCATAATTGTAGGAGGGGTCAGGAGAGGTGATATTAAAGTAGGAGATTAACTTATAAATATTATTATTATTAGCTAGAGAGAAAACATTTCGATCGATTTCGAACAAATTTGCACCAAACACGTCAATTAGGCCTGTATAGATGCACGAAAAAAGGTTTTGAAAAACAACCCCCTTCTCTGTTTGAAGTTATTGTTAGTTAATGATGGATGTTGAATTTTATTATAATTACTTGTTCGAACATTTGCCATCATTTGTGTGTTAAATTATCTAACACGACAGTTGAAACAGTTGAACTATATGAAACAATAGGGAACTTCCCCTTCCTGTTTCCCACGCCTAAACACTCTGGCCAGTTTTCAGTCTCACTCCAACTTGTCAACTAGACGCTTGCAATCAACTGCGTGTGCTTAGTGTTTGAATTGTTTTTTGTCTGTGGTTGGTGTGTTTGACTTCTCAGTCTTAGCTCTGAGATGTATCACGTAGATATTTAAGGTTAGTATTAATTTGTAGTTTTACTTTGTTCACTCTTACATGGGCCTATATCAAAGCCCACTAAAGAATACCGTTGCTAGACGGCCAATAGGATGGGCGCGCAGCGTTGCCATATCTACTAGCCTCGAACAATCCTGGTATTTACCAATCGATGCTTGATTGCACAGTTTAAAAAATTATAAATGCGTTGAGTCAGCCGCAGTCAGTTAGAAGCGTGGGAAGAACGTGACAACGTCGCACCACGGCGATTGGAGCGTTCGAGGTCTCGGTGTACACAAGCCCGTCCCTCAACGGTATTCTTTAGTGGGCTTTGATATAGTTGCCTGGGTTTATGTGCCGTTATTTTTAGTCACTTGAGAACGGGAATTGATTTGTATTCCCGAAACGTCGTGTTTGATAATTGAACACACAAATGATGGAAAATGTCCGAACAAGTAATTATACAACCCCCTTTTCGGCCAAAAAAACCCCAAAACGGATATTTCCACAAAAATCTCAAGATCGATTTTTTTGCGATCACTATACCTTCTCTATACTATAGTATAGTGAGAAAGTAAAATCGAAACAATACAAACTTATTTTAGTAAAAACATGTTTTATATTTACTACTTACGTTAGGGCGTTGGTGTCAAAAAATATAAGACTGTAGACTTACCTAGAACAAAATAAAATAAAATTAGTACAACACTTTTTTTTATAATATGTTGAATTTAATCACATCATCTATATTTATTTACATTCAAACAACTCATTGAATTTTAAGTTTTATGAAATTCCATCGTTTATTATCTTTATTATAACACTAGAGGGCTTGGCCTAGTGCTCGCTTCGCTCTCCAACCTTCACGGCAACTCGCGGTGTAGCAAATGTAAACAGAATATTGTATACTCTGATAGTTTCACGGAAATGATTGATTAGGACACAGTCACTTGCATCGCAGTAGGGTGGTGGGGGTAGCGGCGTCGTATATCCTGACGCATGCGCAATAGGAGGGCCAGAGTTTTTGCGTAAATTACGAGGATTTGTTAGAATAATAAAGAAATGGTTGTTGCCTTCCCATCCATCAGCTTAACTCTATTTAATATTACATCATTGAATATTTACATCACGTAAATCAAAGTCAAAAACATTACGACGTAAAATTTTTCTTAAAAAATAAATGCGAATATTATCAAAACTGATTGAGATATTGGTGCACAGTTTTCTCCGTAAATATTCTTTGTAAATTTCGAATTGAAATATGTATCGCATGAAACTCTTCATATTTAAAAAAAAATACATTTAAAATGGGGGAACAAATGTTAAACCCTTTAAAACCCTTCATAATACTTTGTGACGTTTTTTTTATATTACCATCGTCACAAACTGTGATGACTAACATGCTCTTGCCATATGCGTTTAACTAAATGCCATATTGATAATAGAAGTTTAAATATATCCTGTTGGAAAGCCAATGTTTCAATTTGATCTATTGAATCCTTACCGACTGTGCAATCGATAGTTTACACGGTTTTAACCTTACAATGTTTATCGATATGTCACTGTCCACTGGCGCTTGTGAGGGTTTGTAAATATGCTACAAAGTAAGTTGTTATGCTGTAATACAAAGTTTTAGTTATTTCTTTTACTACTTTTTTTAGGCAGATTCATGTAATTATACTTAGTCATATTCGTTTTTATTTTTGATAAGAGTAAACGTTTTGAGGGTCAAATAAAAGTAACGTGTAGAATTTATGTAGCAACTAGTAAGTCCCCGTGTAAAACCACAGGCTGTTTAATTAGATACACACCAGAAATACATCATTTAAAAAACAAAATATTTAAAAACAACATTAAGGCCTACTTATCTAGGCCTACCTAATTATGATGTCGGGGGTTTTTAACTCGGTAAATGTGTACAATAATAAGGATTATAAAACTGTAAGCCTATTTGTTAAACATTGTTATTTACATACGTTATTATATATTTAAAGAAATACGAAAATACTATCTTAATTGCTTTTTATTTCATATTGATAAAACAAATGATTTAGAAGTTATTAATATTATAGTGAAGAAATTAATAATCGAATATGTTTATATGTTATACGAATGTTTCTGAAGTTAAACGAATAGGTATCTCTCTTCTTTAAATTCGTATAAACAAATATATTGATGATAAAAGGTTGTATTTATATACAGTTTATAATCTCAAAACAAATATTACAACGTATATTATAGCATACATTAGTTCTATAACTCATATAAAAAAATCAACTTCACAAGAAATTATAACGATTGAAGTTGTAAACATAACCCCAAACTATAATCTACACTGGGTTTGTTTAAGTATTACAGGTGATGGGTGAAATCAGCTGTTATACTATATGTTACCCACGTACGTACATATGAACGTAAGGACGTACACTCGCTTTTATAGGAGTTGATATTTGTTGAATGTACATTTGACTCACTCTAAATAAAAAAATATATATTTTATTATTTCAGAATATCAAAGATAAAGAATACATTTGTGTAGGTTTTTGAACACTCGCTGTTAATTAAATAGGCCTACTTGGCAATTCCCTGTAAAATATTTCCGAATTCAAAATATTTACAATGGTGTCCGTTTTTCCAATGAGTAGAATTATAAATATGAATTCTTTTCCTTTCAATTCTATACGAAATCCACTGACTGAAATAAATATATTCATAAAATGCAAATTCTCCCAAATGCGCCACATTATACTAGTTCGATTGTTAAACCTAACGTATAATCGCGTTAAAAGATAAACGTGAAACAAACTGACATGCATGACGGTGATTATTTGCGGAAGCATTTCCCAACTCATCTGTGTTATATCTCGCCGTAGTTTTACAAAATTAACCTTGATGAAAGGCGTAAACACACGCACCCTATTGTGTTTTCAAGCAACTAAATTTAGACAGTCTTGATAGGTTTTGTAAATAATTTTGGTTTTCTCATAAACTATTTATAAACTCAGTTGGTATTCGTGTACGTTTACTATTATTGTTTTGTAATCCATAAAATATGATGTGTTGAGACGGTATATACAATTGGTTAAAGTTATTTTAGACATTCCTTTGTGAAATGAGATTGTGAAGAACATCCACTAGTATAACCAAGTTCGACTTGCGGTAGGTATCAACCTTGCTTCCAATACTCTTTAAGAACATGTGACTTTTCGCTTACTGTTTTCTGATGTCAGATTTGAAAACAGCGACCAAAAAAACCCCCGAGAAATAAAATATACACTTTTTGATGCATTATATCCTGATCCATTTCTGAAACAATGCAGGAAACCCCATGTAGATTCGGCCTGTATCTAAGAATTAGGTTATTTTATAATTTTCCTGATCTATAAGTTATAGGGTCCTCACTCACAACAACACATTCAATACGCACTGAAGTACTGAACTAATTAAACTACATTAGTGCAGGAGTTATTTTCACTGGACTACTTCAGTAAAGTGAAGACATATACCAACCTTAACTGACTTATTCTATAAATCAACCTAGCGTACCCTACCCCAGAAAAATCCTTACGTTTGTTTATCGTACAATATGTCCATGCCAAATTACACTGACAATGTGAATCTATCCATGATTAATATTACTAATATATTTATACTAGCTGGCCTGATCCGGCTTTGCACGGAGAGACAAATCAGAGTTAAATTTGGGTATTTTTAGTAACTTTGACACCCCCAAAACCCCCTAAAATTTCGAATTTTTTAAAACCTTTCTTAGAGGGTATCTAGCGCCCTAGAGGACGCTACATACCCAATTTTATTACAATCCGTTTGGTGGTTTTTTTTTAGTAACTTTGACCCCCTAAACCCATGTAAAATTTCGAATTTTTTTCAAACCTTTCTTACAGAGCACCTAGGGTCCTAGAGGAAGCTACATACCAAATTTTATTCCAATCCGTTTGGTGGTTTTTGAGATTTCATGATGAGTGAGTATGATAACTGCAATACATTTAGTTTCTGGGCCAAACAAAATTCAAAATGTCATTGTTAAAATATCCTAAAGTCCCTAGTTTTTTTTACATAGCTGCCATTTTGTATTTCACTTGTCAATTTTTATCTCAAACGAATTAATACATTCAGTTTTAATTTCGCAAATGTTATATCGTAAAATTTGTTCCAAACTAAACAATTCAAAATTTCAGCCTTTTAAAATGTTTGATGTTAAATATACCGAAAACCACAAAAATTTACACCAAATTCACATGGTACAAAAACGTTTATTGCTTGATGATAAACTAAATCTTTTTTTAATTTTGTGTAGGTCAAGGGAGTTATGGAGAGAAAAAAAAATTTTCTTCTTGGTACTTGGTAAAAAAAACCAAGACTAGCCAAGTACCTTTTTTAGGCCGTTTTTTAGTTTTTTACATAACTGGAATTTCATTTGACAAACAGATAAGTGACAAAACCACTATTTTGGACATTGAAAAATTCCACGTTTTGTTTTTTCTACTTTTGTCGGGATTTTCAACATAAAATAATGTAAAAGGCATTTTATATTTGGAATTGGTTGGTCTGAAAAATATTACTTCTTTTCAGTTTTGTTTTATATAACTCTATGAAAAATGTCAACATATATCAATCAGTTGTTTGAAAAAAAAACATTAACAAGTTTAAGAACTAAATGTTAGAAACGTTAACAATGTTAACATTAACAATGATACTATGAATTATCTTTGGCTCGGAAACAACCGTTAAAGTTATTGGTAAAGAGTTCTGAAGCACCCTGTATATTTAACTATATTCCAAGACCCTGTAAAATACCAAAACAAATCCAGTCAGTATGCCTTTCCGTTAATCTAGGACAGCATGCAGACGCAATTCTCTGTAGGGACGAAAATGAAAAGATACGAGACCATATATTGCTGAAGCGGGATAATAAATAATTTGTCTGCGTCGCGATACAACACGAGACATAAA
>JAGFPH010001379.1:127477-140498 GCA_018207615.1 Philaenus spumarius
GGATAATAAATAATTTGTCTGCGTCGCGATACAACACGAGACATAAACCGTTGCCATGTAAACTGAAACATTAATGGGAGTAATTACATTATCAGACTGAATTAGAACACACATTATTGTTAACATCTAACGTTACGAAATAATAGACATGGTAAGGAAAGAAGTTAGGCCTGCCTCTTTTCTTGTAAGGTATGTGTACACCAATATTGCACCGGTTAAGTATTTTCCTTTATATTTGAGCGTAGGAAAATATGAAACATGTTATTATGCCCGTGAAATTACCTTAACTGGTTCAATAACAAATATATGGTCAGATTAGAAACACCAGAAAAATGTACTTGGTTAAAAATATGCCTAAATGCATCGTTGTTATACATTTCCTTTCTGGAGGAATAATTAGTGCGAAAACCACAGAATGTGTTTATTATAATATGATCAAACTGTTACTAAATGTTATAAAATGAGTTTATAACTGACGCCAAAATATATTTCAACCACGTCGTTGCAAAACTTACAATTAAACATATTTTCACCACATGAAACCACACTAAACACTTTACACGCTAAATCATGTCTTCTTTATTTTACCTCACAAATTTTACAGAACCAATGTGGCCAAGCTAACCTCTCATGTTTTTTTTGTGATTTTATCACAGTTAGTTTGAAATAAACGTGCCCCCCTCCCCCTTTACTATAATAGGCTTTTTATGGACCCATAGTCTAACATTTTTTCCTATTTAGACTTAACTCTTTCCTGTTAAGATTTTCTATAGTCTCTTTTTTTAAGAACTAGTTGTATACGTCAACCACCAGTGCTAGTATTTTACAGACTAGATGTTTTTACAAAATAATTCATATCTAGAGAACGGTTTGACGGTTAAAACTTGGCACGAAGTTTAATCTAACAATGATCTATCTCAAGAAAAATAATCGATTCTATCCAATGATGCGTTTCAAAATTGCGGCTTTAACAAAAATGTTGACACCTTTTTTGTAGCCCTTTCGATTCCTTATCGGATGGTGTAACTATCAAAACAAAGGGATGAAGGATAATAGCTAAGTTAAAGATAATGACAGCAAATGTACATACAATATTGCTGTGTTTACGTTGTTGTTATAGAATGCCAGGTTGAACAAACCAATTATTACACATAACTTAACTATTATCCTTCATCTGATTGTTTTGAGAGTTACACCATCCGATAGGGAATCAAAAGGGCTACAAAAATTATATCTTGACATTTTTTGTTAAAATGTCCGGTTTTTGAGTAATTTCTTTTGAAATTTTCAAACAGCCGCCATTTTGAAACGCATGATTGGATATAATCGCTTATTTTTCTTAAGATAGATCATTGTTAGGTTAAACTGTATGCCAAGTTTGAACTCAATCAGTCAATCTTTTCTCTTGAAGTGAATTATTTTGTAAAAAATGGCGGATGTCTGGAAAACGAAGAATTTCCGAACCTATATGAACTTTTTTCTTTATTTTCACTAGTAGAACACGGCCTGAAAGTCTTTCCGGTTCTTCCTGAATCACTGTGTATAAGGTCCTTTTTTCATAAAACAACACTGCTAAATTTTATCTTTTTAGGTTTTGATATTTAGATGCTTTACACAAAAATATAGAGACGATAAGACAGAATTGTTAGCCTTCATTATTATAGTGGAGATATGTTAGTAGTTTATAAGACATTCTTTTCCTTGGAACTACTCTTTCATCAACGGTGTTACAAAAACATTTGTAGATTTCACATGAGCAGTGATATTTGTAACACTTTCAGAGCAATTAAATCCAGTTTTAGAATAGCATACATTTAACTATCGTGGTTTGGTGTAAAGCTCTCGGGTGTTAATTTCAGTAAATAAAGCAACAAGCAACCGTTCAATTTTAAATAAGCTTCTAACATCGTGCCCTCTCGGGAGCTGTATCGTGGCTTTTGGGTTGTATAAACTGTACATTTAGAATTTACCGACATTCAAAATTACTATGCAAGCTTTTTTACACATGTTTGAATGGTTCAAATGTAAGAGAAACAACACAATCTTTTGGACTGAATAAAAAGTGCATACTATGTCATGTATAACCTAATTAAATTTGAAGGTTAGTTTCTACACTTTTCTTTGTTAACAATTTAAATGCTGTACGTATATGGAGTAAACGAATCAGTACAGAAACTTTCAACATAACACTCACTATTTCGCGCCTAAATATTCTAAAAAAAAATATTTTCAAATTCCGTTGCCACATAGATCATATTTTGGGAATTTTTAAAGAAATTTCCGTTGTAGACATATAGGTTGAGTGTTACCTCATTTTAAATGTATTTTAAAAGTAAATATTTTCAACAAAAACGCATTTAATTACATGGTTCCGTGTCAAGATGGCAACAAAGAGGTATACCATTTTACTTTTATATTTATACTAGCTGGCCCGATCCGGCTTTGCATGGATCGACAAATCAAAGTTAAATGTATATTAACAACAACAAAAAAATATCAATAAATATATTACACTATGTATTTCTTATGGGGATTTTTAGTAACGTTGACCCTCCAAACCCCCTAAAATTTCTAGTTTTTTTGAAAACCATTCTTAGCGAGCACCGAGGGCCCTAGAGGAAGCTACATACCAAATTTAATTCCAATCCGTTCGGTGGTTTTTGAGATTTCGTGATGAGTGAATGAGTGGTATTTGGATTATATTTATATATATACTAGCTGCCCGATCCGGCTTTGCACGGATGAACAAATCAAAGTTGAATGTATATTAACAAAATATATATATCAATAAATATATTACACTATGTATTGCTTATGAGGATTTTTAGTAACTTTGACCCACCAAACCCCCAAAAATTTCGATTTTTTTTAACCCTTTCTTAGCCAGCACCTACAGCTATAGAGGAAGCTACATACCAAATTTCGTTCCAATCCATTTGGTAGTTTTTTAGATTTCGTGATTTAGTAACTTTGACCTTCAAACCCCCTCCCCCTAAGATTTCGAATTTTTTAAACCCTTTCTTGGTCAGCATCTATGGCCCTAGAGAAAGCTACATACCAAATTTCGTTCCAATCCGTTCAGCAGTTTTTGAGATTTCGTGATGAGCCAGTGAGTGAGTGGTATTTGGCTTTTATATTTATAGATGGTACCAGGAGACCGAGCTAAAGTACGATTATAAGCAGGGCTATGATTTCAATAACTATTATTGCAAATTTCCGTGAACATCGTTTAGGTTAGGCCTATAACATTAAACAACTAAATAAAGGGTATGTTTATTTAGCAGAAGTATTCGTTGCCGTGGTAACTATAAATAGATACAACATTAGGCTTACCTCTAATAAAATACAGATTAAAAGAAAACAGATGATTATTGTAATGGCATTGAAAACATTTGCATCAGCTGTGCTTCGTTTAAAAGAAAACAGATAATTATTGTAATGACATTGAAAACATTTGCATCAGCTGTGCTTTGTATTGTTTAAAATGGACAAATTTCACTTTTTAATTTAATAAAAAGACGTAGAAAACGAATTTTCCCAGACTGGTGACCATTTCCAATCGATTTCTCGTGGCCAAAAGCCCCATATAAAATCAAAAAATCAAAAATCCTTAGACGGAGATTCCAGATCCATTTAGCAGACAGACAATTATCTCTCACTTTAGAAGATAAGATACTAGCTGACCCGTGAGAAGCATTCGCATTCTAACTTACTTAAATCCCACTTAATTTAAGTACACGCCGTATATTTAGTATCGTTTAGTGCGTATTTAGTGCGTCATAGGCATAGGTGAGGGTTGAAGTAAAGAATAGATGTGTTTAACCACTCTTACAATTAATTAAAAATAGCAATGTAGTGGCGTAACGGCAGCTCTCCTGCTGGGTATTGTTTTCATCAGTGTTGCCAACGCCAGAAAAATATCCCTACAACTTACTTGATCTTACATCACTGTTACTTTCGGATTTTTTATTTCTTTTTTTTTATTGTTTCGTATAATTGTATTTTGTACATTTTTCCGGTGTAGCGGTTAAGGAAAGCTTTAAAATGATGCCTCATTCATGTAATTTGATGATGCATTAAGGAAATTACTGCCTACGGCGTAACGACAAAAAAATGGCCTTGAGAAATAATATATGTGATTACTATCTCTGAACAGTGTTATTCTCAGAAATACAAAATTTACCAAACATTGCTAATGACACTAAACCTTTTACAAATAAAGTTTAGAATAAAAGTTTTTCGACATTTAAAAATGTAGTTTGGTTCCCTTATCTAAGAAGTTTTAAATAACAATGTAGTTAGAACGGGATATTAAAAGGGGTTTTTAAACTATATATCGTTTGTATTTGAACATTGGTCATATCTCCTAGCAAACGAAAAAGGTAGCAAAAAACTAATGATTAGATTACGTTTTGTAAATTTTTTAAATAATTTTGTCGGTTTACTTTTTCATGTATTTTAGTCGTGATTTTGTTTTAAACAATCATGTAAATTGAAATGTAGTGTTTTAAAAATATTGTGTATTATATCTCTATTGTATAAAAAGTCCTATCATTACCACAAAACTCTGGCCCCACTGCGCATTCGGAAAAACCCAGCTCACTGCTCCGCTACCACCATGTCCCGATCCAATTGCATTTGTCATAATTCAGTGAAATTATCAGAATACACAATAATCTGTTTGAATTTCCTTCGTCACAAGTCACCGCGGTAATGAGTGATAACAAATCATGTACAAATGTAAATACTTATTTCATCCATGTGCTTCTAAATTTGTGTTTTTTTTTTCAAAAAAAAGAGGTCACCATCTTGAAACGGGACCAATTTATTCAAAACTTGTTTATTAATGTTTACTTCAAGACATTTTTCAATTATTGTGTTTCTTTTTTAGTTACGTCAATATTTAAAATTTCTTCGCAAAGCCACCTCAACGTGTATTACCTGAAAATTTAAAATTTTTGGCCACAGGGCTTGAAACGAATTTCGTTTAATTCTTTAGGGTAGAAACCGTTCAGTTTAAAACTAATTTCTAATTTAAACCGTTTGCTCGCTCTCGTACGCAAAAGAGATCTGATACACCGTGTAATAACAACATAATTTTAAAGTTAACTTTAAATAGAACTATCTGTTGTACATGACATGATATTGTTTCACTAACCACAAAAGCTTGGGACATTTTCCTTACACTGAGAGTATTTATACAGGGTGATTCATTAAAGCGTAGCGGGCTGTGCAGATTCAGATTCCACATGCAAAAATAAGTCGAAAATCTAGTATAACATTTTTTCGATTTCGGCTTAGTTTATCCGTAATCCGCCATTTTGTATTTTTCTAAATATAATTAATAACTCAAAAGCCCTTGGAGATATTTTTATGAAACTTGGTATACACTTTAACTCTATAGCTATAAACATTGTCCAAAAATGTCTTTGATCAGATTCATCAAATTTCAAAATGGCGGCTATTTAAAATTTTTAAAGTCTAATTCCATGAAAACCAGCTACCGGTACTAAACAAAATTTTACTAGACACTAAATTTTTTAAAGACCTTCTCAATTCAAATCGAATGACACTTTAATTGCTAAAGTTTTGTTTTAGTAGCTGGGTTTCATGGAATTTGACTCTAAAATATTTATCAAAGGGCTTTTAAGTTATTAATAGTAGGCTATTATTAATTTTTTAAATACATAGTGGCGGATTAAGTAATCTAAGTAATACGGCTAAACTAAGCAGAAATCGAACAAATATTATACTACATTTTCGTCTTATTTTTGCATGTAAAATCTGAATCTGCATAGCCCGCTACAAAAATAACTAAAAATAATTGTTAAATTTTAAAAAAATGATGATTTTAGGCTAATTTTGGTTGTTGTAGACAATTACCAAGAAATTGTGTTTTTAGTTTTTTGTCGATAACTCGGTTATCCTTTGACCTACTGAAACTAGAAAAAAAGCATTTTGTCTGGCGTTAAAAAAGAAAAATATTTTGTCTCTTGTTAATTTTTTGTAAAGTTAACGGTTTTCAAGATATTCCACGTTAAAAATTTGTAACGCCCGCCATTTTGAAAATTATAAAAATAAATTCTTTGTGTTATCTACACTTGTTAATCGTAACATATAAAATGCTTATTCCAAATTTGAACTCGATATCTTATCTATTTCCAGAGTTACAGTGAGTTTTTGTAAAAAAACAAAATGGCGGATTACGGCTAAACTAAGCCGAAATCGAAAAAATGTTATACTACATTTTCGACTTATTTTTGCATGTAGTATCTGAATCTGCATAGCCCACTACGCTTTACTGAATCACCCTGTATACACATAATAATACCTCAAATAAAACATGATCAGATACTTCATAAATTCTCCATGTTCTTTCACGTTATTCAATGTCCAAACACACACCTTATCATAACAGACCTCTCCTTCATTCACTATGTAATACCGATATAGATTAGTTTAATGTCTACAAGGGCCATGTGTTCACATTTTACTGCATAACCTAACTTTATGTAACGCCAGCTGATGTGGACATAACATGCAAAGTGAGTGTGGAGTTCATTCAAGTTATTTAAAATGTACGATATTATAGGATGAGGACCCGCCTTAAATAAACAGTCTGTTGAAAAGTGTTGTTAAATTGTGTGTGCTAGTATCTCATGTGGTTGAAATTCGACCAATTTTGATTATAAAGTAACGAAATTCAAGTTTTTCATGTAATTAATTGAAATGTATTATAAGTATCCAAGTTCTTAATTCGTATCTTGATCTTAAGTAATAAATATCGTTACAACAAGAAGTTTCATTCTAATTAAGATAAAGCGAAGCTACAAGAAGAATGAGCATAAACGTCCTGACATTAGCTAACACGACTGCCAACGGAGATACACTATTGCTAGCTACTGATTAGACTGACGAAGGCACTCATTTTCCTTCTTACGTAATTCAACTCTTTTTCAATTTTCCATTACGTATCAGGTTTAACAAGAAACAATGTTTCATGTTTGTGGGGAAATATCGCGAGACCGCGAGTGTTAATCCTGGCAGAAATGGATTCGGAGATAACCTTCGAAGGTTTTCCTGAGCTTTCACACTTACAAAAACAACAATGACACAAAAGAAGGACTTGAAAGGAGTTACGTCGCAAAAGGAGTTTGAGGTTCATGGCGAGAGCGTAGATGGTATTTTTACGACTTTTCATCGGTTTCAGTGATCAGGATACCATCAAGAAGGACTTTCCAAAGGAAACGAATTTCCTGTAATTATAAATCAGTGCATGATCATTGCCATGATTTCATAGAATTTGAATATATATGTATAGAAAAAATCTCTGCATTTATTTAAAGACTTTTGACACTTTTGATTTTTTGTCGATTATAGTATATGAATATTCAACACGGTTAATAATGAGACACCTCAACCTCAACTTTTCTAGCTTAAATGTTTTCAACACAATTAGGTTCTTTACAAACTATGGTGGTCAGGAAGGAGGGCCCAAACTAAGCGAACAGTGTTCGGAAAAGATATACACAAAGGATATGAATTGAATGTTGTAAATTTAATTTTATATTAATGGTAAGCTAGGGAATACTATACGCAATTTCTCCTCCTACTGCGCAGATATACTCTCTTAGCTCGCAACCCAACTATGGCGCCACTATCTTCTTATCACCGTTTAACTGATTCGTTCAAATTGACTACACGCTGCAACACTGATAACCCACAAAGGATCAATATTGTATGATAAAAACGCTAATGCATTATGATAACAGTTCAAAAGTATATTAACGGTGTCGGCTTTATTTTAAACATGGCGTAAGACCTTTTAAGGTTACGTTGATTAAATAGTTTGGCTCTCCGCCACCAGGTTCGCTTCATTAATTATGTGTGCTGTCATAACTCTGAACTTTTACCGGGAATTTCACTTGGTGTTTTAGATTTCAAGCGTTCAGGATTTCATCTTTGGGTAGATTGTATTGTAAATTTGGGTTTAATGTAATGCTATTTATTTACAAGGATTTCATAAAACTTTATACATGATGCCTTTTCTAAAGAGCCTAAATGTATGGCATTTGGCTTAAACTTTTGTAGTTTTTTCAATTTATTTCAACAAACATTCGAAAAACTATTACCGTTTTTAAAACAACGTTTATTTTATTGTGTACCAAAGCCGTTCCTGAATAACAAGTTCTTAAATAGTCCCTTTTTAGCCATAAAAGAACCATTATCATTTTATTAAAAATATTTGGTTTTATGGTTTAAAGAAATTTAATATACAAAATTGTTATGTTCGTCAGATTAGGATAGTTAGTGGCAAGAACAAAATTGTCTTAAATCAGCTGAATTTATTTGTTTTAACTGTTTATTAACAGAACACATTTTCCTTCACATTTAATATTATCAAAAAAGTCAACAATATTAATCTTAGAACTAATTAAGACGTATTATTAATTTCTATGTATGTCATTAATATTAAACGGGTAATGGATTTTCCCTCGAAATCTACTGTAGCTTAATTACAGTTAATTAATAAATTAACTTATCTAACCATGTTTATAAATAATATATTATGCAATTATATTACGTAAGAATAATATTCAGAGTGAGTCAAAAGTCTGGAAACCTGTTCGTAATTTATCAGTTGATTAATATGGCAGCTTAAAACTTTCAGAAATTGTTATGGGTCAATAAATCTAACTTTTGGTTATACAAATGAAAATTTACCCCTTTTGTAGGGGTTGCAAGGGGTGGCAACTCAAAAATTTTAAATAGCAACCCCCATCATGTGGCACATAATGAACTGATTAAAATGATGTGCCACATGATAGGGATTTCTATTTAAAATTTTAACCAAATAGTTGGTTGAAACCATAAAACATATAAATTTAATTTTTTAAATTCGCTAAACTTATGTCATCGGTTCAGCTCCGTCATAGAATTATTTTTATATTTTTAACAAGCTTCGTATGGAACGAATTCTACCAAAAAAACCTTATATGATCTGATGATGGGTTCACGCAGCCCGAAACTGCACTAATCATTGAAATCAACAGTGGATTAGTGTGACGTAAAGGAAAAAGGGTAATAAAAATGTATTTATAAAATTCTGCAAAACCGTAGACTACAATGTTAAAATTTAAATTATAGTTAACGGTTTAGCCAGCGTAATGCGTAAAATGATATTGAGATTACGTTTATAAACAATTTTTTATTTAAAAAAACCCCATTTAATTATTTAATCTCTTGAAATAGCATTAGCAAAGATAGCGCATGTTAGAGGCGTATATACTGAACGCTTTAATACAAGTTTTATAAAAATCAGTTATAAAGTAGTGTAGCGTTTGTAGAAACATAAATCTAAATCAGGTAACTTTTGAATTCGCGCGCCAAGGCCAATTCATGTTGGCAACATTGTTCGTAAGACCAGTCTGCCACTCTCAACAGCTGTTAGCTGCCTGGCTAGGCAGTAAGCCGGTCGTTTTTGCTTATTCATTCTTCTGCAGTAGCCTTGACTATGTAATGTAAAAGTGACAACACGATCAACTCTTAGACTAAACCGAAGCTATTTAATGTAATACCGACTTGGTAAAATTAACCATCAGTAAGCAAGTTTTATTAATATGCGTTCGTGAGTTGTTTAAAGTTATTATTGTGAAGTGTTTTTTTATGGCGTTTCAAGGCAAACTGTCCGACCTTGTCTAAGCCCTATTTCGTTACAAAACATGTCTACCGGCTAAGATATCCATCTATCTTCTACCAGGTAAAGTTCAAACCTAAATTACACCCTGAGTTAGCTATAATAATATGTATTGTGTGAATTTAACTGTAACATTTATCTACACTTGCAGAGTAAATTTATGTCATAACTTAACTTCATTTTTTCATAGCCTATATTTTACATAGCCTATCTGTTTTACTTTACGTAGCCACAAGCCTTAAACTGTTTGCATTATAAGATTTAGAAGCCTTTTTAAGCCTTATAAAGGTGTAATAGTGTGTATTCAAAGCTCTGTTTTAAATATTTCTTTGTAAGCCTATAAATACAATACAGTTCTATTCACGAGGTTAAATTACAGTTTCATACATGAAATAGTTATGCAACTTTATACATGTTTTTAGCCATGTACTAAAACATGTGTTTTTTTTCTTATAGTGAACATCACTGGTTTAAGTATCACATGGGTTTAACATCCTACAAGTTTTGTCTTCCATCTTCGGACAATAACAATCAGCTATTATGAAAACATTTCTGAGTGTTGCTAGAATTTTGAACTGTCTGTTACTTTAAAAATGATATCAAATTAATAAAGGCTTACATAGTTGAAAAAGGCTACAATAATAATTTTTTTTTATAATAATAATTGGGAGGTGCAGCTTAGCATATTTCGGACCTTAGCCCTAAGGGCTGCACATTAGAAAAATTTACATACCTTTTTTTTATAGAGAGACGTCTCATAATTTTTTTTTATTAATAAATTTTTACCTAGTATTAAGTTTGGCCATAGATATAAAATTATTATCAAATCCATGGTGAATGTATTCAATTTTGTAAATTTGTAAACACTACTAGTCCGTAATTTTGTATTTTTTTTAATTGTAAACAGGGAGGGTTTTTCAAATTTTATTTTGGGGAGGGTTTTTCTTTTTGAACATAATTAATTAATATATATATTGTAAATATTTTCTTTGAAAATCAATTGTACTTAAGGGCATGTCAATTTAAGATTTTTATTATTTAAGGGCGTATAATCTTTTGTATTTTAATTTAAAATAATATTTTAATAAACAAATTGTTTATTAAGTGAATTGTATTTGTTTGGCATTTCCTGTGAATAGCTAATTCAGGTGTTTCTTGAAAAACTTTCCAAAATAAGGTAAGGCTACAGATTATTATCCTTAGAAGGATTTATCATCTTTGTTTTTTGTATGTACCACCCCATTTTTGACTCAGTACGCTTTCCATTT
This sequence comes from Philaenus spumarius, assembly GCA_018207615.1. Lineage (NCBI taxonomy): Eukaryota > Metazoa > Arthropoda > Insecta > Hemiptera > Aphrophoridae > Philaenus > Philaenus spumarius. The sequence continues at coordinate 138,443 of JAGFPH010001379.1, forward strand.
TGTTTGTTCCCTTTGAGGATGGTACAGTAGCAAACTATCTTTTCTTTTTCATAATATGGTATGGATTGCTACAAAATAATAGCCTATTGGTAAGAAATATAGAGAAATTTAGGTTGTTTTGGTACACGTGTAAATTCAAAATACTGAGTCAAATGTAATCTGGATCGTGTAGCAGATTAATTTATATCCTCTGATTACGAGTGTATGTGCTAATGGGTTTCTGTAATTAAATCAGCAATCATCGTAAGCTTATTGGACTGTATTGGAAGTGCATATCAGTTTAGACTTCACTTCAATTGTTAAGATAAAATACATTATGTTTATACGGCATTTTGTAATTTGACAAATAAAACTGAAAACTCTAAAAGTGGATTCTTCAAATGTATGAGTTCAAACTTGGTAATCACATTTTTTTTTTAATTTTAAAAGTACGCAAAAGACAATCAGTTTAAATTTATATACTTTCAAAGCAACATAATATATTTTCCATTTTTTTTTTTTTGAGACACAAAGGGGTTATTTGCAACTGTAAATGAAGACTGAATTATTGACAAAGTTCTTCCTTGGTGGTTGATTACAAAGATTAGTCTGGAGATAAAAGTTGTTTATAACTTTGAGATTTTAAAGATAGATATCGAAACAAATGTTTATATTTAATTATACAAATGTGTCCATTAACTATATCAAAATGGCGACTGACTTTTATATTTATTTAGTTCACAACTTTCGAAATATTCAACACATTTTAAACAGAAACCAACTCGAACATTAACTAAAACCCCACCTTTAAAGAAGCTAAGAATTAATTTTTTCAAATTCCAATTCCCCTAAAGTTATATTCTGAGACAGCAGTATTTGTTTAAAAACTTAAAATGTAAATCCAGTTTTACGTAATGGTAAAGTAATTTTAAAAGCAAATATTTGGAAAACAAGTTTTTACTTTCTTGGTCCTAATTCAAGATGGTGGCTCTAAAGTACGAAATTTAGGTTTTTGTATTTTTATTTACTACCACTGAATGGTTTTATTCTCAGAAACCAAAATTAAAAAAAAAACATTGCTAATGATACACCTTTATAAACAATGTCCAATTTGAGCACTGACATCCTATTGCTATTTAAATTTGTTTGCTTATGTTCTTTTCATTTCTCAAAATTCTGCATTTTGTTAATATTGTAAAACTTATGAAAAAGTACCCAAACTTTTCTATTCCCAATCAAGTCGAGAAGAAAGGCTCTGTTGCCGAAAGACTCCTTATATTTCAAAGTATCGATCTCTCAAACTGTGGAGAATAATCTATGTATCTTGAGCGAATAAGGTCAGAAACTTTTCGTTTCAAATTTGACAGTTAAATTAGCAACAGTATCATAGGTTATATTCTTTACAGGACCAAGTTTCCTACTGAACGTCTCTACTACAAGTCTATCGATTCCTTATCCTGCCGAAAGGAAGAAATAAATGCCTTCTTCAAATAACTGGTACGACAGGTATAAACAGTTTTACTTATTTACATGACCGAAGCCGGGTACGACAGCTGTAACAAGTTTTCCTCATTTACCTGACCGAAAACGGGTACAACAGCTATACGAAATTTGGTATGACAAATATAAACATATGTTCCTTATTTACATGGCCGAAGCCGGGTACGACTGTATAAGTTTTCCTAATTTACCAGACCGAAGCTGGGTTCGACAGCTATAAAAAGTTTTACTTATTTACTTGAACTAAGCCTGGTACGACAGCTAAAAAAATGTGTTCCTTACTTACCTTTCCGAATACTGGTACGACAGCTATAAAAAAGTTTCACTTATTTACCTGAACTAAGTCTGGTACGACATCTATAAATTATTTAACTTATGTATGTCAAATATAAAAAGTTTTACTTATTTACATGACCGAAGCCGAGTACGACAGCTGTAATAAGTTTTCCTTATTTACCTGACTGAAGCCGGGCACTACAGCTATATAAAGTTTTACTTATTTACCTGAACTAAGCCTGGTACGACAGCTAACGTAAAGTGTCCAACGCGGCTGTATTAATATATTACAGACTTCAAG
>JAGFPH010001379.1:149323-168944 GCA_018207615.1 Philaenus spumarius
CCCCCCAAACCCCCTTAAAATTTAAAAATATTTTAAAACAATTTTTAGCGAGCACCTAGGGCCCTAGAGGAAGCTTGATATCAAATTTCATTCCAATCCGTACGGTGGTTTTTTTTAGTAACTTTGACCCCCTAAACCCCCTTAAAATTTCGAATTTTTCGAAAATCTTTCTTAGCGAGCACCTATGGCAATAGAGGAAGCTACATACCAAATGTAATTCCAGTCCGTTAAGTAGTGTTGGAGAAATCGTGATTTAAAAACTTTGAACCCACAAATCCCCTTAAAATTTCGAATTTTTTAAAACCCTTTCTTAGCGAGCACCTATGGCCCTAGAGGAAGCTACATACCAAATTTAATTAAAATCTGTTAAGTAGTGTTTAAGAAATCGCGATTTAAAAACTTTGAACCCACAAATCCCCCCTAAAATTTCGAATTTTTTTAAACCCTTTCTTAGCGAGCACCTATGGCCCTACAGGAAGCTACATACCAAATTTCATTCTAATCAGTTAAGTAGTCTTGGAGAAATCGTGATTTAAAAACTTTGAACCCCCCAAATCAGCCCTAAAATTTCGAATTTTTTAAAACCCTTTCTTAGCGAGCACCTATGGCCCTAGAAGAAGCTACATACCAAATTTCGTTCCAATCCGTTCGGTAGTTTTTGAGAAATCGTGATGAGTGAGTCAGTCATTGAGTGAGTGAGTGGTATTTGGCTTTTATATATATAGATTCATTACTATAATAATAACAGTTTTTCTTTCATTTAAAACAAACCGCACGAAAATCGGCACGGTATATCTCCATAAATATGTATCAATAGGGTCGCCAAACGTTTAGGCTTTTCTGAATTATTACAGAAGATAATTATTTAAATAAGTTAAGTGACGTAAGCACAAGATTCCTTGTTCACACAATAAAGATTTTTATTTTATATTTCCGACTTAAGAGACGTAATGGACGGCACTTTTAAGTGAGATCCTGTCGGCGTTAAGTTAAAGTTAAAAAGGTCAGACATATAGGAAAAATAAGCTATTTCAGTGGCCCTTATGGTAAGACCCAAGGTCGGGAGTAGCAAATGAGCACCGATCATGGTCCCAGAACTCGGTTTGGGGTGTCATTAAAAATCATATATGTATATTTTTATGTGTACGCACTCTAGCGGCCGCATTTCACGTCCGATTTGGTTCAAATTTGATACACATGTTGGTTGTCTACGTCGCTCGGACGAGTTCGTTAGCCAAAAAAATCCAACAATCGGAAACACGTTTTTTGACCGGAAGTAAAAATTTTTTGAGATTTTTCCTACGAGAATGAATTTTTTTTTAGTTTTTTCTACAAATATACATTTAGGATGTTATTCTGTACATTTTGTTTTCTACGCGACCATTATAGCTCTCTTGGTTCCCCCAAAATCGATCAAAAAGTAAAATACCATAGAAGTACCCGGTTCCAAACCATGTGGTGGATCCTACCGTGGGGTTGGCGTGCGAAGCACGCAATGCATTGTGTATTGATGAAACTCCCAATATGCGGAATGGCGTGTGAACCATTTTGCAGCTATTCAGAACCGTTGTGAATAGACCTATTTCGCAAATTGTTGGTTGAAACCCTAAAACATAGGCTTATAAACTTAATTTTGGAAATTTGCTCAACTCACGTCAGCGGTTCATCTGTGTGGTCAAATTATTTAATTTTTATTATTTTTGTATTGTTTATTCGTTACCGGATATTCTGCACCTTGGATGTAAGTTAAGTTACATCGAAAGTTGGAAACAATCAATGTTCCGACAAAAAAGGTTGTCATAAGATAAAAGTGCTACAAATTTTACCTACTTTAAGATTTTCTCAAACAAAATTCATATTAATACCTAAAGTAACTGGATATAAATGTAATATTATTATAATAAAGGTAGCAATAAAGATAAATTTTATCCAGTATCCATAAAGTAATTTTTTCTGAAACAGTTACGCGTTACGGAGATTTAGCTCATCATCATCTATTGAGGATGTCAATACATTATTACACAGGACAAAACACCTTCGTATTTTGAAATATGCGATTTTTATTTTTACTTATTTTATAATAAGTGTTTAAAAAGAAGTCATGTGACAGAAGAAATTTTTGTTATAATCCAGGCGGCGACTTGGATATTGAAAGAAAAAAGTATCTTAAACATCCTTATATATTATTTCTCAAAGGTATTTTTTGTAGCAATGCCATATTATCTCCCTTAATTCTTCATCAAAATTAATGATTCAAACATCATTTTAAAGCTTATGTTCCCCACGATTTACAAAAAATAGACAAACAGCTTAAAATTTAGGTTTTCTTTTCAAAAATAGATTAAAAATCTTGCACATGAAAGTTCATATGACTCATAATGAAAGGCTCCGTCTATTAACAATCTGTTTAATTAACATAACAGGTGTTAGTTAGATTGTTTACATTGTATATGCAAGTGTAATCTATCAAGCAAATCAATCGAATTAAACCAACGTAAATAAATAAACGTAATTTACTTAATTAAATCAGTTAAGTACTCCTAGCTTGCGAAATATTCGCACTGGTCGGCTAGTTATTATTAATTTACAAAGTAATTAAATTAATTGTTATCTGTGTGTTTTTGGAAGTGTAATATTAATCACTTGGCTGAATAGGAACTATCAATAATACAAATTATTCCTATAGAATTCAGTACTCTGGACTATTCTTAATATTATTAGAGACTAGCAGGTCCAAATATTCGCCGCATAGTAATAAATGTGTATTGTTTTAGGGGTTGTTATTACATTTTCACCCTTAATATTGATAAAAATTTAAAAAATTACAATTTTTTTTCCACCTAGTTTTATTCCCTGTGATTTTCTGAACAATTTGATATATAATAAGTATAGATAATATGCTTATAATTAGTTTATTTTATCTATAAACGAAACGCTTACACATATTTCAGACCAGCAGCCAGTGCTCTCCAAATAACTGAGTCTTTTTCTAGGCCGTTTTCCGAAAGTTTTGTTTTCACACGTTTTCATTTACTGTGGCAGACATAACTCAAGTTGTATTTGAGATAGCCTCATTTTTTTATTTTGAAGAGGACATTTCATTGTACAACCTGTAGTAGGGATATACATTAGTTCCTATAATAAAGATTTTAAGAAATGATAAAAAAAGATTTTACTAAAATTTTGTATACAAAATACAACTTGAGTTATGTCTGCCACAGTGAAGCCTAGTTAGATCCGTAAAAATTAACCCCCCTGGGGGGAGGGGGTGGGGGCCAAAACTTATGGAAAGGTCACCTATAACCAACACTCATATATAAAGCATAAAATAATTACGTTTGCTTTAAAAGTAAACCAAAATTTTGTTTAAGGTGGAGTGCCCCCTTAAAATCAATATTTTGTAAAATCCTTTCTTATTGCACTTGTACATAGTGGTATTAAGCTACCTTAAAATTTTAAGGCTCTAACTGTCATAGGTTTTGCGCTATACATTGATTATGAATCAGTCAGTCAGTCACGACTTCTTCTTATATATATATATATTACAGATGAACAATAGGCTACTGAAATGTTTATGGTTTTAAATGTAATATTTTTAGACAAATATACAAAGCAAAAAGAAACTGAAAACTTTAGTTTTTAACACACTGTTCTACACGGCACCCATAAGGTTTAGACAACTCTTGTAGCTTAGTAGCGAATGAACACTTTAGTGATTAGGGGTTGTTGGATGCTTCTAACGTGTATAGCAGTTACTTTTCACGAAGCTCCGCAATGACAGTCAGTGGATGATCATTTGTTCCTTAGGAAATCAGGCGGTTGACAAACTGTCTTCAGAGTAAAGCAATAGTGGCGTCATCTTGCTGGAACCAGTGGGCACCAAAAGCCCTATTGCTAGCACGACAAAAGATCTTCAGATCTCTTGCAATAGGTTGAAAGATGTGTAAAGTACCTGGTTCACAATAACTGCATTTCGGTTATCATCTTCAGCGAAATGTGGACCCGGTATGCCTCTACGTTGTCGTTCTCTACGATATCGTCACGATATTTAAATCCAAGAGAACATGTTGATTTCTTGTTGATGAAACCGTTTAGGATTACTCACATGGCTTTCAATTGAATAGCATAGTTTGGTAGGTACCCAGGATTTTCATGGTTCTTTGCTAACATTGAGACCAATAAACCACTAGGTGTTTTTCCCCTTACATTTCAATATTGACCAGTTTGTATTCCATGCGGGAATCCACCAAGGGTTTTAAACATTCTTCTCAACGACCTACTACTGGTATTCATTGTCAAAGATGTCTGGTGTAGGCTTATTTTCGGAAACTGCAGGACGTGCTGAAGACGTCTACATTGGTTTTCATCCTCAGTGACCGTTGTATTTGGACAGCCTACACACTCTTAAATTGAGTCAAAACACTACCCGTGCGACGGAACTTGTCAACAACACTTATCATTACTTGGCGATTGTGAAATCGTTCTTGAAACTCTACAGCAGTTCGCATCAAACTAGGACCACCGGGACAATGTATTCCTTACGAGTGAAAACAACGCTCGACGATAAAAACTTCCTCTGGTGTGGTAAGAACTATTACAGCTTTATCTAACCTCAAACAAGAAAATAATAAGCAACGTGATCTGGAAACATTCGACAATGTAACCAGCTGTTTTAAAAAGCAACCACATCTCTCTATTATATAAACAAGTTTTTCTACTTCTTCTTCTCATAATTATAAAGTAATGAGACTAGATTAAATCCGTGTATTGCGTAGAGGTGATCACTGCATAACTTCCAGGTGCCGTGTATTGCGTAGCGAAGACGTATTGCATAACTTCCAGGAGCACAAATTCATGAAGTCGATTATGAAGTTGAATTCAAGTCGAAAAAATAAAGCTGATCGGGGCTCCCGGGGTATTTGGGGTGGGGGTAGGTGGGGTGGGATGGGCGATGCCCCCTAGTATTCTTTAATTGCATTGCTGTTTACTAGGGCGCATAGGTGTATCGTTTTAGAAATAGTGCATGGTTTGTAACGCATATTTCTAGACTTCTATTGGACCAATTGAAATAAATTTGGTATCGTAGAAGTGTGTTTCTGGAGAGCATTAAACAACAAAAATTGTAAAACGACTGGCTTTCAAAATGCTGTAGCTATCCTAGTTAGGGAAAGTTCGTACATTTTTGGGCATTCGTTGAGAGAATGTGAAAAAATTCAATGATTGAAAATTATTTTTGGAATATATTCAAGAAGCTTTTTTTCAAAGACGTTAAAATTATTGAAAATCTGAACAAATAGCACCTAAAAATATTTGGTCGGTTTTGTTCCCAGCACTGTATGTTTATCTACTTTCGAAGATGAAACTATTTGAAATTCGGTGTGTAGGTGGGTAACTGTAAACTTTGTATTAAACTTGAAAGAACAACTAAATAGCTCACTCAGCCAGAAGAAAGTTTGCTAAAATGCTGCATTTTTTCGAGTACATTTTGATAGGAATTCTATATAGATCGTTCACATTAGTGATACATTACAGTACGGTTGATCACTTCTATAAGAAACTATTTATACTTCTCGTATTTTAATGAATTGGACCTGAGGGTGGACGCAACTTCCCTGCTCGTGTTTCGCCACCTCCGTTACTGCTCCCGCGAGATAACATGCCACTCCACGGATTGAAAACGTACTAGACACACCGCACGGAAATCCCTACACTAGCTTCTTTCGTACAACTGTCTGCGAAATCATTTAATCTATTCAATATATAAACGGTATCCACCACCAGTACAGGTTTTGTGGATACTTTCTTAAAATTAATGTTTGAATCGAAATAAAGGTCAGTTATCCAAACATATCTAAATGCCAAAACATTCTGTAATTGAAATAGACGCACGATATCAAATTCCATCAAAGCGTGTCCGTAAATTCAGAATATAGCCCAGTCGGTATAGGTTACAACCACCAGTAATTAGCAATACGGCTGAATTTTTTTTATAAGTACATTAAAGTATGTAGATTAACATAAAAAAAAGTTTACCAGTCTATCGATTTCCCAAAGTCGAAAAAAAATCGATTATAATTTTTTTTTCGATTATCCTTAATATTTCGAGCTGGAATGAAGATAGAGGAAAATAAAAAATACCACCGTGTAGGGGAGGTATTTTTCAACAAAAAAGGTCATATGTATTTATTTCATCCGAGCAATGGTTTGTCTGGAAAAAATTCGATAATGCAGGTATGTATTTTGCAGCAGGTGAAATCACTAAAAGGGGACATCTTATTCATATATGAAGCGTTGGCTCATTCTAAATTGGCCGAATTTTAATATATCGAATTGAAACTTAACATAGGAGTTAAAATATATATTTTAAACATTTATGCTGAGTCTCAGCTTTGGACCTTTAGACGCGCACTAAGAACGGATTTTGAAAACATCCCAAAGATACGCCCAATATTCGTGTTTTTCTAGCGATTTTTTGCGTTTTCTCAGCTTTTTCGAGAACTAATTGGCAGAAAATGTTGAAATTTGGTACTTAGGTTCGTTTAAGGCCTAAAAGTAGTCTGTTAAAAAATGTTTGAGATTCTCCCTAAATTACGCCAGAAATAGGCGTTTTTGCATTTTTCCTTGCGTTTTCAATGCGTTTTTGATCATCCTCAAATTACGCCCGAACGGATTGGAATGAAATTTGGTATGTAGCTTCCTCTAGGGCCTTAGGCGCTCTCTAAGAAAGGGTATGAAAAATTTCGAAATTTTAGGAGGGGTTTGGGGGGATCAAAGTTACTAAAATCATAATTTCAGATCTTTTATTATTATGACAATAGAGCTTTTATTATTTAAGATCTATATATATAAAAGCCAAATACCACTCACTAACTGAACACTTCAAAAGATTACAATTACGTTAAAAAGACTGAAAATACTAACCACCACGGTCAACGCCGTACGTGTCAGCTAGTTTAGTATATTTACAAAAGTATGTATGGATGAAATAAAAAACTTCAATTATTAAATTAAAACAACACGCAACAAAATGTGTTCTCGTTCATCTAAGAACTACGTAAGCCCCTTGGGTGGATGCAAGTAATATTATTAATACATCTTAGCTTTGCACGTGACTCTTGTATATACACTTCAATGAGTGTGAGCCTCAAAGAAAATACACGTTAGATAAGAGACATTACTATCATTACAAGGTCATTTAAAACACAATACAAAACAAAGCGAAAAATACTTCAAAACTTTATCGAGTAGTAATTGGCAATGACAACCACGAAGGCCTTCGCGAATGAAAATATATTAAAAAAGAAAACATTGTTATTGCACTAACCTGCAATACAATTTTGTGTAAATTTAAATTTATAAGAAATGTTTAAGTGTGTGTGATGTAGTGCAAATGTTTTGTTTAGGTTTTTTAAATAGTAGAATGTATGTTTGACACGGAACCGTAGGGGCATTATTTAGTCGGACGCAGATTGTATATGTGAATATACAAGAGTTATTATGTTGTATAACTATATTCAATTTCATTGTGCTACCTTGTTGATCGAGCGTAAGCGAGGTCTCCGTTTTAACTCGGCCGTTCGGCATTTCGTCTGTGTGTCTGTCTCACAATTACAGCCAAACGCCTTGACCGATTTTCATGATTTTTTGCATGAATGTTCCTTCTTCCTAGACCGAGCCATGTATATATACGGTTCTTTCCATTTTTCATTTTTAACCCCTTAAATAAAATAAAAATTGCGGCCGGACCGTTTCTCTCAGTGTAAGCTTTTTTCCAAAGCCAGTTTGTGGCTTGACTGTAAGTCGAATTTAAAAACTAATGATATTTTGCTAATAGCAAATTTGATTTTAAACAAAATTGTATTCTTGATTTTTTTCCGTATCTCTAACGGTAAGCTCACAAAATGGCCGTAAACTTCGAATTTGTTAAAAATCGTCCAAGTTTTTGTATTTCAACCATGTTTTTATACGTTTATTCTAAACCAATTCAAAAGTGTTCCACAGCTTCTTTGTAGATAAAGGTTCAAAGAATGCATATATGCCAGTGAAAAAATGATTGAAGTAAAATTAACAAAGTTATTAGCTCAAGAAACATTTATTAGTTATTAGCATGTTCAGTAACGAAAGGAAAAGTTCAACTTTAGGCCTACATTAAAAGTAGTAAAAATTATTGTAATTTTTTTCATAAATGTAAAAAAGCTTCGTAATTTAGTTTTAAATAGAATTTTTTTAAATATTGATCAATTTCAAATTTCTTATTTTGAAAACACCAGTTTTTATGTTCCTACTACAAGACTGCTAACAAAACTAGGCCTGTTTTGAAAAGCTTTTTTTTTAAATTTAGGAATATATCCTTTGCCTAAAATTGGCATATAATAATAAGAAAGTGTAGAGGATAAGAAAGTGTAGAGGATAAGAAAGTGTAGAGAATAAATCAAAGAATTAAACTGAATACTTGTAAATTATCATTGTAAATTTCATAAAAGTATTTCACGATAAAGGACATACAAAAATTGACCGTTGGACACCGTGGGAAGTGTAGTACATGGGTTGAGAATAATATTGAGGTCACTATCACGACGTTTTAACATCGTTTGTTTTTATTATTTCTAATATTGGAATATGGTATATGATATGGAAGTTATGGAACTGTAAATACATTGTTAAATACAGTGTGAAAATATGTAATTCTATGTTGTCCCTCTATAACGTGGTATTTTTAGCTATCTCACGCATTATTAACCTAAATAAAACACAATGCCTCTAAAAGAAAATCTTCAGCAGTTAAAGCTCAAGAAATGGAAAAAACCGAGAACTAGAAATCCCGGAATCGCGGGAATTACAAAATAATGTTTCACTGGCTAAACCTTGTGCTTTCTTCCTTACTGACACACTATTTTTAACCTAAGCTCAAAACCACATTTGTTATTTCAACGAGCGAGGTCTACTGTTCACAGAACTACTAGTATATACGTTCCGTGCAAAATCTACTGTAACAGACGAGCAAACGAAAATAAATATGCTATAAAGGTTTCATTTTCCTTTTATGATACGTAATACTATTGTAAATTGTCTTGTCTGAGGATTTGTATTCATAAAATGGTGCTCACATCTCATAAATAATAATTCGCTCACGCAACTGAACCGTTGACTTGAGTTCAGGGAATTTTCAAAATTAAGTTTATATGTATTAGGGTTTCAACCATTAAGGAAATCGATCTACTCACAAAGAATCCTGAATAGGTGCCGCCGTATTACTAGAATTTGTTTGTACCTAGACCTTCAGCCTCGGCTCACGCGTTCATCCGTTCTACAAGCAACGAACAAAATTGCTTTGCGCGTTTGCACCTCTACTTTGCGGCCTCAGATTATGCATTGCTCTCAGTGGACAAACTTGCTTCTAACAAAAAAGTATTCTTCTAATAAAATCCTCCGAGATAGACTTAGAAAACCAACATGTGTTAGAAAATTTAGACAAAATTAAGAGGCAGCCATTAGAGTGCAAACTCATATAAATTATTTTTAATTACACCCCAAAACGTGTTCTGGGGACCATGACCGTTTCTCATTGACCACTGGAGCGGCGTGCAAGCGCTCTTTTTAACGACGTCCCAAGAGCAAGCGATAAAATTAAACAATTAATTAACCACATCATATTAAAGCTAAAGATACATACTACAAATTTTATTTCATACATTTTTGAGTATTTTAAATAATTTAAAAAATATAGTTAAGGGTCGGCTCTAGCTGTCGGCCATGTTGGCTGACATTCCATAAGACCAATGTTAAATTAAAATCCAAATATTTCCTTTATTTTTGATCGGAAAATTATAAACGATATGTCATTTTAAAGCTATGGTCAATATGCATGCAAATGGCTTTTTAAAAATTAAGAAAAATATTTTGTTTAATATTTATTAACAATTTAAAACATTGATTTTTAATATTATTTTATTTTGTCACTATTAATTTTATAACGAAAAACTACCAAGCCATTCGCCTGAAGAATTTTGTCCCCAAGATTTTGGTATTTTTTAAAAAACTCTATTTGAACAATTGCGGGTTTTAAATGGATTTAGGCTGAGCAATGTCCGTGTAACCTACCGCCGCTATATTGTGAGTTTAAATATTTTTTACGTTGTAGGCCTAACTATTAATTATAGCGAAAAATTACCAAGCCATTCGGATGAAGAATTTTGTCCCCAAGAGTTTGGTATTTTTTAAAAAACGCTATTTGAATAATTGCGGGTTTTAAATGGATTTAGGATGAGCAAAGTCCGCGTAACCTACCGCCGCTATAGGGAGTCGCAGGTTGCTTTCTGTTTTACTAGAGCCGACCTTTAATAAAGTAAATTTATATGCCTTGAGAAATCTTTTCTTTTTTTTTGTGTTTGTTGTTTAATAGGTCCTTTAATATTAACTTTATCTAAAAATTTATAAGGACAATATGTGTTTAATATGGATCAAGGAACAAATGTACAAAACATTAATTCTCTACGATGAGTATTAACGAACTTGTAAGCAATCTTGTGAAGCTCTGCATTTGTAAACTTCAAGGGGAGGTGGAGGGGGAAGCACAAGGGGGAGAGGCTGGGACTTTTGAGAAAATGTCTCATAAGGGTCTATCACATATAAAAAATTCAGCTTTCCCCTAATTTGTTGCGACAAATGACGGTTTTCTGCCTTTATTGACTGGGCTATATGGAAATTCGCTAATAAGCAAATAAAAATAGGTTTTTGTGTAAAAAAAAGGACTTTATGAACACTCTGTATAAAGGCCCACTATTTTAAAAAGGTTGGAAATGACGACAGTTGAAATAAAATTTTTGAAGTGAAAACTTCTTTAGGCGCGTTGGATGATTTTTTGATGGGTGAAATCTTATGACTTGCTAATCTTAACAGTATATTTGCACTCTATAAGTATGATGTGTTTTGCTTGGCTAACAGTGAAAATAAATATATTATACTATACGTAATACTGGCACCATCCTAGCATTCGCGCAGTGGCCCATGCACACATATACGCAAATATACACAAATACATTGTGTATACCCGACTGTATAATATGAGCTTTGGACGCTTTTTAAATGGGTTAACTCTGACGAGTTTGCGTCACCAACATGCTGTACTAGCATTACATCCTGTAGTTGTAAGTATGACGTGTTGCGCTCAATCCTCGTGGAAGGTTGTACATTGTATAATATCACATCTACACAAAGTTTTTTTTTACTATCTTGGTTATAATTTGTATTATTGTAAGATTGTAACATTAGTGTCGTGTGTATGTATACAATGTAGGTAAAGTTAAATTGGTTACGTAAAAAGTTTAATTTGCAAAAATTAGTAAAAAAAAACTTAAAAAATATAATTCAAAATTAACATATATATTTACTTTTATTTCAAATTTAGGGATTATCCTTATATATAATTCTGTAAGCAAAATTTTAGATTCAAAATTGTGGGAATTTGGTAAATCGGAGGATGATGGGAGAGGTGTCAAATTAAAGGTATTGATTCAAGGAACGAGAGAAAAATATAAGTTTTTTCTAAAATTAAAAACTAAGGGGTTTTTGAGATCCCCGAAAAACGAAAAATCCCCATAAGAAATACATGAGAATTTAAAAACATACAACAGCTGTTCTGCAGTTTACATTAAAACATTTGGTATTAAATAAATAAATTAAAAACATAAAACCGCTGTTCTGTAAAATAATATGACAGTTAAAGTAAATTATATTTTTAAATAAAATCTGCTACTTATTAACCTATAAAAGATACACGTTGACACACACATAGAGAAACCTTATAAGTGTGATTTTTGAAAGGTTGTATGGCTGTTCTATTAACTCTTAATACATTTATACTAATATCATAAAGAGGTAACGTTTGTTTGTTTGTTTGTATGTAGGGGGGTAATCTCTGGCACTACTGAACCGATTGAAAAAATAGTTTTACTGATAAAAAGCTACGCTTTACCTGAGTAACATAGGCTATAATTCATTTCGATAAAAACCTTTTTTTATTTCAATATTTGTAAATTTAGTCGGAAAAAATTCTTAGGTTAGGCCTAGAATGATAAACCAACACATATATTTACATTTATTACCATAACAATAAATTGAATAAAAGAACAGATAATATATAGCTGTTTGTTCCAATATTTCCATTAACAGCTGATTTCAAAATTTGAAGCAATTATTTTTGTGTTTAAAGGTTTTAGGTTATGGTTTTAAAGTGTAGACCTGAGCCTTGCTGGTTATTTTAACCATTATTATAACTGCTGTTATGAAATATAAGAAATAATTTGATTTGAACATTTATCATTATTTATTATTTTAATTTTGAGGTTATTATTATTAATCATATAACTTTATTATAAATAAAATATAACATTTGTTTTTAGAAGGTTCCATTAGGGGTTGGCGTGCGGAGCACGCAGGGGTCTCCCCTAGTTACCATATATTACCGAAATTTCAGGTTGAAAATATGTATTCTGAAATAGCAAAATAATTGTTTATTATTTTAAAATGTCTAAATTCGCTAACTTGGTTGCTATGGTAATGGACGTAAATGCATTAATGAAACGTGTGTTGGTTCAGTATAGGTCTAACCTGAAATTATTTTGATCAATTTTAGGATTAAACCAATATAACCACCGATTTATATTGATGACAGTTCTCACTTCTGTCGGCAGTAGTACGACTACTTTTTTTTTGTATTCTGTTTTAAGCGCCCTTTAATTTGATATCCCAATCGACCAACATTCCCATTTAAAATTGGTTTATGTATGAAATATTGTAATAAACTGCCCTAGTTGAACATTGTTTGAAAAGGTACATATTTGACAATGTTTGGTAAAATTCTCTTAGTGTTCCGAGACTAAAACCGTTCAATGATAGTATATAAATACAAAATACAAAAACTAACATTTTTTACGTTAACGTTCGCCGTCTTAAAATTGGACGAAATAATCAAATCTTTAGTTCTGGAATGTTTAGTTTTGAAATACATTCAACAAGATGGATCGTTCGATATTTCTTCAAAAAATCATAGGCCTAATCATTCTTCAAAATAACTCACGCCCTTTGGGTTCACATCGAATTTTCCATAGATTCTTTAGGTGTTGGGTTTCAGTTAAAACCAAATGTATAAACTGATTACGTATTGCAAGAGTTGGTTGTGTTTACACCGTGTAAGAAAATTACGAAATTCTTCCTTTACCGTGTCTATTCATTCGCTAACGTAAATTACAATTATTTCGTAACGTTAGATGTTAACAATAATGTGTGTTCTAATTCAGTCTGATAATGTAATTACTCCCATTAATGTTTCAGTTTACATGGCGACGGTTTATGTCTCGTGTTGTATCGCGACGCAGACAAATTATTTATTATCCCGCTTCAGCAATATATGGTCTCGTATCTTTTCATTTTCTTCCCTTCAGAGAATTGCGTCTGTATGCTGTCCTATATTAACGGAGAGGCATACTGACTGGATTTGTTTTGTTATTTTACGTCAAATAGGGTCTTGGAATATAGTTAAATATACAGGGTGCTTCAGAACTCTTTAACAATAATTTTGGCAGTTGTTTCCGTGCCAAATACAATTCATTATAATATCATCCGAAAGTCCTAGTTTTCCTACTGCTGCCATTTTGTTTTGCATTGCGAAAACGGATTGATATGGTGTTGAAATTTTGCATAGAAGTATAAAGGTTAAACTGCAAATCTCGTAAAACTTTAACTTAACAAAATCTACAAGACTTAATTATTTTTGTTACTATAGTCAACAAAACTTGGTGTAGCCTATATCTTGTGTTACGTAACAGGACATTTGTTTTTAAATATCTGACCCTCTATGGTTTTGAGGGGGCTTTTAGGGAAAGGGAGGTTAACAATTGCAAATGTTAAAGTAGGTCATGTAGGTACACCCTTGTAAAGCTTATTGAAAGAGAATGACCCAAACTAAACCTTGGTATCTTGCTTCGTTTCAACGTTAATAGACAATCAAATTTCTTGAAAATAATATTTTTATTTTAACATAAAAGCAGGAAATTAATGTGTTAATATTAGGAATAAGTAACTTGTTAAGTTTGCCAACGTTTTTAAATAGGTTATTTCATCAATGTTTTTATAACTAGTTTCAATACAGTCTGAAAATCTTACCAAGAAAGGATAGGTCAAAGTTTGTATATAAGGGTTCCAATTATATGAACATTATTTTTCCAACGTTTACATAGAAAATCAGATAAATTAGTGATACCTTATTACATTTATTTACAGTTTCTTTTTGTAAAAACGTGTTACATTTAACCTCAACAACCTAATTATTCCTAATAACAAATTAATAACCCGGTTTTATGTTAAAATAAAAATATAATTTTCCAGAATTATGATTGTCCATTGATTTGAAACTAAGCAAGATACTAAGCTCTAGTTTGCACCATTCTGTTTCTCTTTTTATAAGCTTTACAAACGGTTTATCGCATGACCATTTAAAATTGTTTCCCCCCCCCCCCCCCCCCACAAAGCTTTAACTTATTTTCAGTAACTAAAAAATAATAAAGGGGTTAAGGGGACTTTGTGAGATCTCTGTATAATGTCTCCAGATATTAATAATTGACGTAAAGAGTTCACATTTTTAAAATTTTATTTAGAATTTGAAAGATGAAACCATCAGATATACTTGTTTTATACCTTTATATCACAATTTACTAGTTATTGTTTTTATGTTTAAAGATAAATAATGTAAATGCATGCTTTTCCCCTTGCACTTCCATTTTTTTACAAATCATAAAATCGGTTTTTTGGCAGCCGTTTTTAAATAGTTGGAGCTGTAAAAAAATTGAAAGTACAAAAAATCTCCAGCTTTAACACAACTTTAATTTGATATTCCAATCGACCTACATTGATATTAAAACATATAAAGATATAGATTCTTTCATTTTGACGAAATTCTAAAACAATTCTGTAACGATGGCAATTTTGTGGACTAAGTTGGACATTGTTTGAAAGTGTATATCGTTTGCAATGTTTGGTAAAAGTTCAGTTCCTAAAACAAACCCATTCAGTGACATTAAATGAATAAACGGTACCAGGAACTGGCACATACTTTGTCACAAACATATTTAAATTATTAAACAGATTCACTGTGACTTCACTATTGTAGGTGGGGTAGGAGAGGTGATTTATTAAAGTAGAGAGTAGGCCTAACTAATAAATATTATTATTATTATTATCTAAAGAGAAAACTATTCGATTGATTTCGAACAAATTTGCACCAAACAGGTCAATTAGGCCTGCATAGATGAACGAAAAAATATTTTGAAAAATTTGAAAAACAACCCCATTTATGGCCAAAAAAACCCCTAAAGATTAGTTATTATTATTATTAGCTAAGCGAGAATTTTTAGGAAGATGCAGTTTTTTGCACATGGTATGGTACATTAAAGGCTACAAATAAGCCAAATTTTATCAAAATCGTTAGAGCCGTTTTTTATTAAAAAAATAATGACTGATGTTTTGGAGTGTTTTTGCCAAAAAGGGGGTTGTTTTTCAAAATTTTCAAAACCGTTTTTCTTGCATCTATACAGGCCTACTTGACATGCCTGGTGCAAATTTGTTTGAAATCGATGGAATAGTTTTCGTTCTAGCTTTGTATACATACAGACATTTTGTAAAAAACACTTTTTTGGACTCAGGGGGTCCCCAAAACGGATATATCCACAAAAATCTCAACATAGATTTTTTTGCGATCGCTATACTTTCTCTATACTATAGTATAGGTAGTGAGAAAGTAAAAGTAGAAAACCCAAAATGTTGTACGTTTATAACCACTATCCGGAAACGGGAACAAGTAAGTAAAAATGTTTACTACTAAAATACGTTAAAGAGATGTAAAGTACGATTTTTTTAGCGAAAAAAGAGCTTCAATAACACTGACATTTAATACACTTAGCAGCGATGTAAAATTATGAAACTTTCACGGATACGCAGATAACAACCATACGATTCGTATGATGTAAAAGAAAATCCATTACAAAACCTATTTCATATTTTAAAAATTAATATTACAACAATGTACTTTAATAATGACATGAAATTTTCACACCGCTGGAAAGTTTTTTGTTTGTTGGTCAGAGACAAAGTGTTCGCGAGAAAGTTTTAGATAAAGGTCCAAATTAAATATTTTATTTGAAACATTTTTTCGTTTGACTTACGTTTTGATCGGTACGGATGTCTGGAGTTAGATTCCGGGGAAAACTTCTTGCCTGGGGGGAAATAGGCCTACTTGGTGTCTAGCATTTACCTTAACCACACCACAATATTATTATTCGAATACTCGAACAAGAGACAATTAGTCTATGACTCATTCAAGTAGGTTTTATTTCAATAATTTTATTCGAATAATTATTCAATCATTTTTGTTTATTCGAAGTTTGTGGAACTGCCTTTACAATCCCTCCCCGCTACACCGCTAGCCCACCGAGCGCTAGCCGAGCCGAGGGCACGGTTAAAAAATTCGTTCTGTAACACTCAATCTATTATTACATTTGAAATTTATTGACAAGCATCCATAAAATTGCCCTTTAAGAACTGATATTTAATAAAAAATAGTATACCTAGATTCTTTAGTTGCGAAATAGTGTGACGTTTCGGTTGAAATAAATTTCGAAGTTAATTAATTTCCAAGTTGAGGTTTGGGACGAGATAGTGCAGGGATGAAGGGAGGGGGTTGTCCGAGGTTATGTATTTGAACTGCATTGCGTGAACACTAAGCACTTGGGCATGTGGCGTCATTAAACTGAACACGACTGTATGTCTGAGGCTAAGGAATAAGTGAGTTATGCTTGTATGACATGCATTGTCGAGGTTTCTTTGAACTCTGGTGTTATAAGGTTGGCATTATGTCTTCGTGTGCGTTACTGTAATACTCTGCGGAACAATTGTTGCACAAGACATCCACGTGCAAACAGTTTGTGATGTCACTGAAAACTTTAAGACACGAAACATAAAATAACTGAAAATCCATATATTTTAAATTAATTGCTAATAATTTTACAGTCTACAAACCATTTCTAATTTGCCTAAATTAATTGTGTAATTGTGTGATTTAAATTGATGGTATTTACGCATGGACACTTCATCAAGACTAATAAACGTTTCTTGCGAGAACCTATGTTCGTTTTATTATTAAAAAGTTTTATTGTAAAAATGTATTGCATTGCTTATGCAATGTAATCAAATGTAGAAGCCGATTTTTGAGTTAGTTATTCTAGACTCTGCTTAATTGTGATTGTTATTGTGATTGGTCCGGCTGCATTTCTCTCTGCGATTTCTCGCTTAAATAGTAATTAAATTATAAATATTTTTTTGTTTTTCTTCATTTTTTATTCTAAGTTATTTTGTGTTATATTTTTGTTGTTTTGTTGCCCCTTACAGGTGTTATATACCTCGGGGATTTATTGCTTCTCATTTGAAACTAATTAGAACCTATTATATTTTGAACAGTAAAGTATGTATACTTATTTTTATTTGATAGAATATGTATTGTGTTTAGTTTATATATATTTGTATACTGTTGTTTTTGTAAAGAAGCGATGAATAAAACTTACTTACTTACTTATTAACGAATGTTTATAGGCAAGATGAGCTATTGCAGTGACTGTAATGGTAAGACGTAAGGTCGGGTGTCGTTAAAGAGCAACGATCAAGGTTAACAGATTTTTTTGGGTGTCATTACAAAATGTATATAATTATATAAGTACTAATGGACCTGGCAATGCTTCGGTATTGCTTGATTAAATTTAAAGGATTTAATTTATTCCATTTCATTACATTGACTTAAGTAATGGAATTGCAAAATGGTTTTTATGCTATTTAAGAATATACTACACAAATTTAGATTTATAGTTTGTAAACCTTTATAGACAATACAGTAAACCTTTTGTTTGCTTTTACCTAATCTAAACAACTGATAGTTGTGAAGACTTGTGAAAACCCTGATTCTAAATTAACCCAATTGGTTGCAAATGAGCATGTTTTGGTTCATTGTAAGCCTAACCTAAAATTATGTTCAGTTTTTGATCCAACTCAGCTGTTTTATGTATATTATGCAACAACGAAAGTTTGAATTAAATTAAAACATATTAAGCACTTTTAGTTGATTTTTGTTGTTGTTTGTTTCAAATTGGTCAATCTAACTTAAAAAAGCTGTTGGTTTTGAATAAACTGATTATTAAATGCTAAGTAAATTTGCTATAGTAATGAATGTAAACAAACGTGTGTTTAGTAAGCATTTTATTAGAACAGCTGCTTTCGTGAGTTATGGTCTTGAGTCCATACAAAAGAGGCTGTTTAGTTTTTTTCCAAATTTGAAACTTTTTCGGGAAACTTTTCAAATTTTGCTTTATATAAAAACCTAGTTCGGACTATTATGAACTTTTTAAAACCAAAAATAGCCAAATTGATCCAGCCGTTCTCAAGTGATGCGCTTACAAAGGATCGGCAATTCATTTTTTTTTATATAGATATTAATGTGCCTCGACGCTGGTTTTTGGCCGCATTTAGTGCACACGTTGGTTTTCTAAGGAATAATTCGTTAGCCAAAATCCAACACCGGAGGACTTTTTTAACCGAAATTAAAATTATTTTGAGATTTTTCTTACTAGAATTGAATATTTTTGGAGTTTTATCAAACAAAATAAATATAGGAGATTATTGTGGACATTTTGTTTTTTATAGTCTGGTTCCTCAAAATCGATCTAAACGTAAAATACCACAAAATTAATCCGATTAAATCCACGTGAGGGACTTAACCATGAGGGCAGCTACTGATCCGAGGCCGAATGCAGTGATACAAACTCGCAAGGAGGAACGAAGCAGCGCGCGAGCCGGGCTGGTGGTTGAGGTGCAAACAAATTCTACTAATATATTCTGTATAAGGAGGCAGCTATTCAGCGCCTTCACGAGTACACCAATGTTCCAAATAGGTGGTTTAAAACAAAACACAAATTAAAACTTAATTTTAGATATTCGCTCAAGTCAAGTTAGTGTTTCAGCTGCGAGATCGACTTATCACATATATTATTTCTCAAGGCCATTTGTTTTGTCGGTACGCCATAACTTCCTTAATACATCATCAAATTACATGAATGAGGCATCATTCTAAAGCTTTCCTTAACCGTTACACCGGAAAAATATACAAAATACTATTATACGAAAAAAATACAAAAAATAAATAAATAAAGAATCCGACAGTAACAGTGATGCAAGATCAAGTAAGTTGTAGGGATATTTACCTGGCGTTGGCAACACTGATAATATACAATTTAAACGCATCTATTCTTTACTTCAACCCTCACCTAAGCCCCATGACGAACTAATTACGCACTTTACGATACTAAATGTATATGGTGTACACTTGAATTAAGTGGGATTTAAGTAAGTTAGAATGCGAATACATCGCACGGGTCAGCTGGTTTATATATAGTACTAGCTGACCCGTACGGCGTTGCCCGTGGTGGTTGGTATTTTCAGTCTTTTTATCGTATTTGTATTCTTTTCAAGTATTCAGTCAGTGAGTGGTATTTGGCTTTTATATATATAGATCTTAAATAATAAA
>JAGFPH010001379.1:178944-191941 GCA_018207615.1 Philaenus spumarius
TGAGGTCCTAGGAATCTTCCCTGACCACTCCCGAGAGGGTGTCACCCTGTCTGTATGTATGTGTGTGTGTATGTAAGTATGTGACCCGCTTATAACTTTTGAACGGCTTAACCGATTGGATCCTACCAATCGGCGTTCTAAAGAGTTCCATCAAACTTAGATTTCCTGAAAATTTCAACTAATTCGGACCGGTAGGTTCTGAGAAATTTCGAAAAAACTAAGAAATAAAAAATTTTCAAATCAGGTTTTTTTGGAATAACTTTTAAACGGCTTTACCGAGCAATTGCAAAATCTAATCAGCTTTTAACCTTGAAAAGCGACGTCGATCGCTACCAGTCCGGTCAAAATCGGTTAATTCGTTCGTGAGATATCGTGAACGAAAGAAAATAAAAAAAGTGTATTTTCTCAATTTCTCCGAAATTTTTCAACAGAAATATTTTTGTTGTCGATTCTTTCAACTGACTCGAAAAACTGCATCGATTACCGCAAATCGCATAAAAAACGGTTGATTCATTCGCGAGATATCGTGAACGAAAGAAAATCAAAAAAGTGATTTTCTTCAATTTCTCCGAAACTTTTCATCTGAAAAATTTTTGTTGCTGATTCTTTCAATGGACTTAAAAACTGCATCGATTGCCGCAAATCGCATAAAAATCAGTTGATTCATTCAAAAGTTATGGCAGTTCAAAATTTCCAAAAATAGTTTTTGTTGTAATTAAACTTAGCGGGAAGTTACATGGATGGCTTTTAGGGTCAACCGTTTTCCAAATTTGTTTAATAATTTTTAAAATGGCGGTTGTTACAAATGTTTAAAGTGGGATATCTTGAAAACCGTTAACGTAACAAAACCTTTATAAGAGACAAAATATTGTTTCTTTTTTAACTACAGACAAAATGGCGTTCTTTTCGATTCTTTAGATGAAAAGATAACCAAGATATCGACGAAAAGCTGAAAACATAATAAGTTTGGTACACTTGTAAATCGAAATAAACAAAATGCTTATACCAAATTTGCTACATATTATCTTATCTATTTCTGGTATTACAGTACATTTTGTAAAAAAAAATATAGATTGCGACAAAACTAAGCTGAATTCGAAAAAAAAAAGAAAGCAGTCCCAGGACTGCCAACACAAGTGAAACTGTAAGGAATATAAATCGTTGGTCATATTGGTATAATCTGAAATTTGATTATTTTCATTAACACTATCAAGTAAATTATTTTAACACAACTTATAAAATTAGGAAGCACAATGTCCATTTCAGAGGTATTACCAAGTAAACTATTTTAAAATAACTTACAAAATGAGGAAGCACAATGTCCATTTCAGATGTAGTACCAAGTAACTTATTTCAACACAACTTACAAAATGAGGAAAGACACTGTCCATTTCAGAGGTATTACCAAGTAAATTATTTTAACATAACTTACACAATGAGGAAACAAGTGTCAATTTCATAGGTAGAACCAAGTAAACTATTTCACAACTTACAAAATGAGGAAGCACTATGACCATTTTTTGCACAATTTACGAAATGAGGGAGCACAATGTCCATTTCAGAGGTATTACCAATTAAACTCGTTTCAACTTTTACGGGTTAAGGGTCGGCTCTAGCTGTCGGCCATGTTGGCTGACACTCCATAAGACCAATGTTAAATTAAAATCCAAATTTTTCCTTTATTTTTGATCGGAAAATTATAAACGATATGTCATTTTAAAGCTATGGTCAATATGCATGCAAATGGCTTTTTAAAAATTAAGAAAAATATTTTTTTAAATATTTATTAACAATTTAAAACATTGATTTTTAATATTTTTTTATGTTGTCATTATTAATTATAGCTAAAAACTACTAAGCCATTCGCCTGAGGAATTTCGTCCCCAAGATTTTGGTATTTTTTTTAAAACGCTATTTGAACAATTGCGGGTTTTAAATAGATTTAGGCTGAGCAATGTCCGTGTAACCTACCGCCGCTATAGGGTGAGTTTAAATATTTTTTACGTTGTAACTATTAATTATAGCGAAAAATTACCAAGCCATTCGGATGAAGAATTTTGTCCCCAAGAGTTTGGTATTTTTTTTAAAAACGCTATTTGAATAATTGCGGGTTTTAAATGGATTTAGGCTGAGCAATGTCCGCGTAACCTACCGCCGCTGTAGGGAGTCGCAGGTTGCTTTCTGTTTTACTAGAGCCGACCCTTAAGCCTATGACATGGGTGTTACACTTATATACCCGACTTAAATATACTAAACTAGCAATGCGTTCGTGGCCTAACCGGCTAAGGCGCTAGTCTATGGTGATGGAGTCTGCTGGTTCGAACCTCGGCAAGACCAAAACTTTTTTCAAACTGACGGAATAGAGCGTTTCATCAAATGCGTGACGGAATAGAGCGCTTCATAATAGAGCGGTTTAGAAAATGCTTGACGGTAAAATTCGATTCACCCGCCAGCAAACATAGCTCCGAGATGTGCCTATAGAAGTTTACACTGCAATAACCTCAAAGCTAAGATGGTATATAATATCAAATAGTCTCCGTGACGTACTGTTAAACATAAACCTAAACTAAACTTTAGAGGTAAGAAAACGGATTTTTTGTAGGATCCTTCGTTATCTGTTAACAAATCATCTTTTCGTTTTCTTCTCAAAATCCTAATCCTCCTATATTTGCAAAAATAATGCAGATAAAATTTTAAAGAAATTTTCCAGTAAAATTATAGCGAATGATAACTTTGGTTTTAGGAATTAGAAACAACTAAAGCTGGCCATACACGGTCCGATTTGTAGTCCGATTCAATGTCCGATGTCCGATGTAGGATCCGATGTAGGAGCGTGAATGGGCTTGAGATGGACGACGAGTTGGATAATCGTACAAATCGGAGTTCCAGATCAGACTACAAGATGATCCGACTTCCAACTTCCGACGGAATCGGACTGTGAATGGGGTGATCGTCCGATTGTCATTTTAAACTTTCTCCTTTTTGATGTTTGATCTTCCCTTTTCCCCTATACTTTGTACATTTTTACTTCTATAATACCGGTAATGGATAATAAAGGATGTTTGGAATTTATTGAATTGTACCGGGAGAATAGGTGTTTGTGAACACAAGTGATGTAATTTATGCAAACTGACATGTTTTTGAGCATCTTCGCGTCACAATTAATTGTTCAAAAATAATTTCTTATCCTAATGAGAAACATAGGTGAATGTTTACTATACACTAAAACAAATTAGGCAGTTGTCTACTATATTAAAAAATATAGGTAATTGTTTAGTGTACTGAAAAATGTAGGCGATTGTAAGTATACTGACAAAATATAGTAGATTGTTTAGTATAATAAAAAAGGTGATTATTTAGTAAACTGAAAAAATATTGGCGATTGTCTACTATATTGAAAAATGTATACTGAAAATATATAGGAATTGTTTTATATACTGAAAAAAATATAGGCGGTTGTCTACTATATTTAAAATAATAAGTGATTGTGAGTACACTGACAAAATATAGGGAATTGTTTAGTCTAATTATTTGCATATAGTAGTTGCTGTACATTTTTATACAACTACCACTATGTAGGCCTACAAGGAAAGAAGACTGAATTGGAATGATTTCTTGTCGTGGAGTTGAAAATTTGAGAACGTTTTGAATAATGTAAATCAATGTGTATATTTTTTATTTATTACTAGGGATGCACCAGCGTGCTCCTCACGCCAAACCTGTTAGAACTTTCTATACACATAATTATGTTATATTTTCTTTATAATATAGATGTAGGATTAATAATAACCTCAAAACTAGGATCGTAAATGTCCAAAATGAAATTATTTTATATTATAACATCAGTTATAAATAGGCCTAATAAAGGTTAAAAGAACCAGCAATGCTCAGGTCTACATTTTAATAAAAACCTAGCCTAAAATTTAGAAAAGTAAATAATTGCTTCAAAGTTTAAAATCAGCTGTTAATGTTAATTGGAAAAGTAAGTTGGATCGTAAGTTGGATGGTAAGTTGGATCGTGAGTGGTGAAACGCATCCAACTTGCAGTCCAACTCGGTCGTCCTACAAATCGGACCGTGTATGCCTAACTTAAAAGACGCAGTTTAGGTCTGTGTAGTAAACGTTTCGTAAAAACGGCGGGATTAATCATTGACAGAGTTTGGTATTAATTTATGTAATTGTGTTATCAATCTCTTTAATACAATGGTTATACAGAGCTGAAGTTATCGATGTCCGCGCATTTTTTCTCGACTTAGCGGTTGACAACACCGACAGTATATTTCGTTATCGGAATACAGTTAAACTTGGTTATAATTCCAACAAAGAGACTGAACGAATTTAGAACCTACGTCCAAGCAATTATTACTACATATCAATAAGACGATAAGTACCCATGTTAAAAATTCAGACCAGCGAAGCAATTATACAAGTGTGTTTGCGCCATCGTCCGCTAGGATTCGACGATCACGGTCACATGACTTTCGGACCTCTCTGTCTCTCCTCCTCTTTCCATTCTTGTCCCACACTCGGCCGGCAAATAGCGCACTGAGAGCTCCTGGTGACTGATGGCGCAAACTCACTTTTACACCTACTTTCCTGGTCTGAATCATACCCATTTATTTAAACTGTTCTTCTAATGCATATGTAGTTATTTGTCTGAGGGACGTTATAAAGTTGTAGCTAACAGTAGTATTTTTGTTAGCTTGAGCGAAAGGGCAAACAACTATACAGTATTACTAAAATTTACAACATTATTCATGACGTTTATTGAAAAGAAAAACTATACTTTTCTTTTAATGTACAGTAGGGTCCCAGTAATTCGAGCTAATTGGAGCTGAGGTCACCTACAACTATAAATTACGCAACATTTTAAGCCCGTAAACTTTTAATGAGTAAAAAATTAGGTTAAACATTTAAATACATGTTCTGTGTATTAGGGGAGAATGGGGGAATGCCGGTATGTTAAGCGGTTTCATTTACAGTTTCAGTAAAAACTCTTAATTATTTAATTTGACATTTTAAGTGGTTAGTATATACATCAATTCACAATATATATTAATTCTAGCTTTTTACCTACAAAAGAAATACCTAAAAAAAAATTAAATTAAACTCCCTACACATACCGGTATTCCCCCACCCTGTAGGGTAATGGCGGTAGGGTGTTTTCCACATGTATTTCTAATGGCAAAATATTACTAAAGATCATTTCATAAAATGTTTGTACAAAATCAACATAAATAAGCTGGATATATGAAAGGATCTAAACAAAAGACATTAGTGTGAAAAAAGTTGTTTTATTAGGCCTATATCACTTATAAAAAAATTTAGTTAAACATTTTGATAAAGTAAAAGTTATTAATTAATAAATGTTTACAAATTAAGTAATTAAAGGAAAAGTAATTAAAGAAAAAGTTATTAATTGATAAATGTTGAAAAATTTAGGCTTATAAACAACACCAAAGTCAGTCTTTTTCTACATGTAGGCCTATATGCTAATGGATGGGTAAACGCTGACGTCATTGGCAGAGGCAACGATCACAAAAAAAGTTTTCAGGTGATTCAGCACCACTGCAGAGGGCGTGTATCCACAATCCACAGCTCACACACCTGTACCACTCTTCTCCATCCTTACCAAACTCCTCTCATATAAAACACAAATTTTCATCTTTATCAAGTTTTATGTCGTCCATTTCGTCGTCATCACACAATTCTTTTTCGCTGATGGCTTCTTCATCTTCAGAATCAGAGGAAAAATCTCGCTTTGACTTTGATTTTGTCGAAGTTTTGTTTTTTATTGTCTTAGTCTTCGATTTTGGTTTAGTCACATTTTTGGTTGCTTTAGGAAAAATTTTCTTCTTAGAAACTCTGTCAGTTTCAACCCTCTTTACGCATCCTTCGGATTTGGTAGCATTTTTGAACAATTCCCTAGCATTTTTCCTCAGCTTAGCATTTTCTGCTTTAAGCTCTTTTATAATTTTTCTTTCCTTTGCTAGCTCAAGTTCAAACTTTTTTTTTGGTGTAGAGGTGAGAATTTCTGAATGTTTTTTCGCAACATGTCTTGTTTTCTGGGTTCCACTAGTAGATGGTATTGGGGTCAGTTCCTCAAACGTCACATTTAGAACTCCACTGTAGTTTGGATCATGAAAATGATGATCTGTGGTGTTAAGATCTTTGCTTGGAGATTCTTGATTTGTCTGTTGCTTTTCGTTATTTAGCAAGACTTGTTGGTTGTCTTCACTAATTTCCACTCCAGCTTCATCATCATTAATCAAGAGCTGGGAGAACTTCAGTTTGATTCACAGAAAAAGCATCTGCAGCCGCAAAATCGTCATCAGTGAAAAGGTTCCGGTCAAAAAGATAAATCCCTGTGGTTCTAAATCCAGACATGGCAACTGCAGTTGTAGCAACTCTTGAGTAGGCTTTATTAAAAAGGCCAGCCAAGTCATAAGGAGTTATTTTTACAAGCCTGTTTGTTTTCATATAAATATCACACTCCTTTTTGAAGGCCGCTTTTAATGTGGAGTAAAAAGTGACATCTAAAGGTTGGAGCCGGTGAGAACAGTGGGGTGGCAATGATATAATAATGATTCCATTTGCTTTGCACAATTCAAACGATTCAATGGTTGTGTGACTATTGTGATTGTCAAGAATCAGAATTACAGACCTTTCCTTGGCTGCCTTTGAATGTTCAATGAAATGCTGAAGCCATTTAACGAATATGTCCTCATTAGTCCACCCTTTTTTTGAACATTCGTAAATGGCGCAAGGCGGCCCATCTTTTTTCAACGGTGGACTCATTCTTTGCCTAGGATAAATAAATAGTGGAGGAATAAATATGCCAGAAGCACTCATCGCACACATAACCGTTACTAGCTTTCCCCTCTCCCAACTGGTTACAGAGCCGACTTGTTTTTTTCCTTTTGTTACAAGTATTTTGCCAGGATCTTGTACGTTTGTTATTCCAGTCTCGTCTGCATTAAATATTCGGTCCGGTGTGAATTCGCTTTTTGACAAAACTGATTCAAGATTGTCATAAAACTTTGTGACTTCTTCTCTGTTAAATCCCGTTATTCGGTTTATGCTCGTAGCTTCGGGTTTACGAACACTTACAGATGGGTTTCTTTTTAGAAACCCATACAGCCAATCTTTGCCAGCCATTCGTTCGTTTTCAGAAAACCTGTGAGAGATTTCATTTTTATCTGCTAACTCATATGCTACTTTTCGTACATCAGTTGCGGTAAGACCATAAAACAAATTGGCTAGAGTTGTGATTCTCTCTGCTAATGCCTGTTCTTGTTCAAACGAGAATGTTGCATTTCGCCCTAAGTGTGGTTTTGAATCTTTATTTTTCTTCTTCCGCTCTTGGAGAGTGCTAAATGGTATACCATACTTCTTGCTAGAAGATTTAATTGAATTCCCTTCTTCTATAAATTTTAGTGCCAACTTCGTTGATTCCTCTGACCAACTTCCTCTTCCAGTCTTTCTTTCCCATTTTCTTGACATCTAAAAAAATTAGACACGTTAATAGTTGTTGAAAGCGCACAGTAAATTTGCTTTAAACAACCACTAGAAACAGTGTCGAGGAGCGCCGGTACCCTACCGCCATTACCCTACTGAGACCTACCGGGGCTACCCAAAGTGTATGACTTGCTAAAACACCCCCATAATCAAGACGGAACCATTGAACAAGCTAGTAATACACATGAAACTAAAGCCTTATAGGTAGACTACTCGATTATGACATAAAACTTATGATATTGTAATCAGAATCAGTACTTACGTTACCGCAAATATTCTAAAAAATTAGACCAACAACCACTCAAAAATTCACAACACATTTGCTCAACAGTGTGTAATGGCCGACTGATGCAAATCGCAGAATTAGTTCCTCTAGTAGCCGCCAAGAGCGCAGCACCAACCAGAGTACTTGAAAACAAAAATAACGCCCAGCAGAGTACATACCGGGGCTACCTCCCGACCGGGGCTACCCCACGCATCCCTACTAACAAACTGTAGCATTACTGTAATTTAACAAACACTAAAATAACTGTACAGTAACCGAACTCGGGTTATCCGACACGCCTTTGAAAATCGTAAATCAAAAATAATAGCCCTATTGTATTTACAATATTTAATTTGTGTTTCTTTAATCAAAATTAAAACCTGTTTCTACAACTTAAACATATATTAGAAATTAAGTAGCGGCTTTAAAAAAATGTGCCAATATCAAACTTTGAATTCTGTTTTTTTGTTATAATTTAAAAATTGTTATTGAAATTAAAGTAAAATACTTTGTAGATTTATGACGTTACAACCGAGTGGTTAAAATATTTATTGACGCTGAAACAGGGTTTTATAATAATACCTATTTAACTGAACGTAAAAGATGTCGCTATGTCCGCGTTGACGCATTTAGCCGAGACCATTAAAAAACAAGTTCGACCGTAAATACTTGACTGGTGCTGCCACGCTTCCACTGATCCCTATATCCTCACTGTTTCCTTTGCCGTCTTCCAAAAATGATTGCACTTGATCCTTGATGGTTGGGCTGTCATTAGCCGATCTAACATGCTCGTTTGTACAATGTTCTTCCTTTTCTTTTCGACGACGCAGTAGCTCTTGCATTCACTTGGCACTGGGCTTTTTGGGACTATTGCATTCTTTTCGATGCGAACTTTCAGATGACTTGCGTTTTCTTTATATCAGAGCATGTTTACGATTCATATGATTACCTTTATTTTGTGATTTTCAATTAATCCCGAATTTTATTTTCATTCCGGTGACTATTTTATTGTCTCACAACCCTATAATGGATGATTTTAAGTGTATAAAATAGTCGAATATGCAAATACATACAAATTTTCGCATTGCTCGAAATGGTTGCATCTTGCGCCTGAGAGAACGTCAAATAGTGCAGTCTGCCATTTACAGGGGTCCTAGAGTAATGCTTCGCGAGCTCTTCACAACTACATTCGAATCAACGTTTAGCTAAACGCTTTTCTACGCTACAATAAAATAAAATTCTACACAAAGCTAATTCGTGATTATCACGCACATTCACCAATACTGACTCGATGACGTCATGGGCACAACTAACACGTACAGACATGATTTACCCGTTCTGTGCTCAACCACTGTTCACGCCATATTATCGTAGTTACTCATGATTCAAATCTCATGTAATTTCGTCACACAAAACAACTGTGTAACAAGCTAATATACGTTTTCAGGTAAAAATATGTTTCCATTCAGGCTGTCTCCAGCAATACTGTCTTTGGGACCGCCACGAATATATAATTTATTCATAACGTGGTTGTGTTGAATTTGTGACGTATTACTAATACTATTTTTATAAACTTTCGGGTCGTTTGGCTGTACGGAATTAATGTTCCGATAGTATAAACGTGTTTTCATAGTTTAGAAAATAATAGGCCAACTAATTGAACAGTAGTTAGTGCCTTACTAGTAGATACTGGTTTAGCTAAGTTCTAATACGGGTGACTAGTTCTGCACACGTAATACAATTCAGTAGAATAAAATGTCACGCGTCTGTGAATGCTACGAACGAATATTAAATTTATACAAGTGGTGATAAAGGCGTTATATTATGTACTACAACAAGACTTGATGTCATTTTGAATACTGCACAAAATCAAATTAAGTTGTGTCTGCATCTGAGACTTCAAAATATGATAAGATTTTGGTTACTCCACCCAAGCATTGGGTACAACAATGAAATCAGCTGTTCTTCCAAGAATAATGGTAGAAATTACCCTTGGATTCAATCATTGATCCATCTGTTTCGACTCCTGAACTGGTACACAAGTCCGTGCTAGTTTACTAACACACCTGTTCAATCAATGTGAGTGTGATACGCAAGACAAAATAGAAGGAACTTGTCAAAGAGTGACGATATATTTCTTAGCCTTATCTATGGCAGCATATCTACTCCTTAGGATTTATCACTAACCAGGAAAGTGCACTAACACCAGTGTTCAGACAAGGAGAGTACTGGCATTCCAACCATCCAACCTTTACTAACGCTAACTACTCGTGTAAGTAAACAGTCTCTTTACTGGCACGTGTTTGTTTTGTCACGGATAGTGGAACTTATCCCGCTACTAACCGAGGTTATGTCTGGAACTTAATATCTACACTAAATTATAATGAGGACAAGTTTCAACAATAATTGTCGTCGGTATGCTTAGTCGAAGTTTTTAAATATAAGTGATTTAACATTTAAAACATTGGGTGTGCTTAAGACCACACGTTGGAAGTGATAACTTCTACGGCCGATTTATATTTTTATCAGTATTAATATTAGAGGAGAATAAGGGTCAACAAATTACACAATCAATACATTGTCAAAAAATATTATATCATATTTTAAAATTGCATAATTATAATATTGTAATATAATAAATATATGATAATTATAATATAGTAATATTATTATAATTATAATATTATTATGTAATAATATTATTATTATAATAAGTATGCGAAAAATAGTGATCATTACAACGTAAGCAGTATTTATTTAGTGACGAAGATTTTGAGTGAGGTATTAGTGTATGCACTCTACATAGAATTCTAAGAATAATTCAATATGTAAGGGATAATAATTATTACTATATTAATAATTATAATATTATAATAACGTATTATAATATCTTATGTATCGTATATTCCTTCTTAACGCGCTTACTTGTCTATACTAATATCATAAGGAGGTAAAGTTTGTTTTTTTGTTTGTTTGTTTGTATGTAGGGGGTAATCTCTGGCACTACTGAACCGATTGAAAAAATAGTTTTACTAATAAAAAGCTACACTATCCCTGAGTAACATAGGCTATAATTCATTTCAATAAAAACCTTTTTTTATTTCAATATTTGTAAATTTTGACGGAAAAAATTCAAAAGGTTAGGCCTGGAATGATAAACCAACACATGTATTTACATTTATTACCATAGCAACCAATTGAATAAAATAACAGATAATATAGCTGTTTGCTCCAATACTTCCATTAACAGCTGATTTCAGAATTTTAAGCAATTATTTTTGTATTTCTAGCTTTTAAGTTAGGGTTTTAAAGTGCAGACCTGAGCCTTGCTGGTTCTTTTTAACCTTTATTACAACTGCTGTTCTTAAATATAAGACATAATTTAATTTGAACATTTATCATTATTTACCATCTTAGTTTTGAGGTTATTATTAATCATACACCTTTATTATAAATAATACATAACATGTTTTTAGAAGGTTCCATTGGGGGTTGGCACGCAGGGGTCCCAACTAGTCTATATATATATATACTATTAGCTGACAGAACAATGTTCGCTTTACAATAATATGGTTACCTACAGCAAATGTTACATCTTAAAGTATTTTAGCTGATTCTGTGTATTTTGAGACAGTGGTTTTTTTACCGCTCGCCTATGTGCTTTTACACGATTTGTATTAGAAAAACGGTTTCGCCTTTTTTTCCTCGTTTTTTGGTATTTGTTCTGGATGCGACCGTACTGCATCAGATGATGATGTACACTGTTCCGATAGGGTTGGAAGTTGAAAAATTTGGACACCATCTGAAACCTGGAATTGGAAAGCTGACTGTATTTCCTTCACAGTAATATCCATCGAGTTGTCAGTTAAAGAAGGTGTGAGAGGAATGAGAACATCATAGTGGCCTCTCGTCAGTTTCCCAGTAAACCTTAGCCTCCCTACTACCTCAATCGGTTTGCCAAAACTCTCCCACAAAAAATTATTCGACCACGCATTTGAACCGCTGATGTGAGTTGAGCGAATTCCCAAAATTAAGTTTTTATATTTTAGGTTTTCAAACAACTATTTGGGAATTTTTTGTACTCACGAAGGCGCTGAATAGATGCCTCGTGAACGAAATATATTAGTAGAATTTGTTTGTTGTACAATCCCGGCTAACGCTTTGCCTCGTTCAGCTCGCAGCGGCAAAACTCTGAGAGTTTTCAATTCGTCCTTGAACCCTCGGCTTGTATCGACTGCCTCGCTTCGCTCGCAGCGTACAAACTTGGCCGTTGGGCCTCAAAAGATGCCCCCCCACTTGGATTTGAACCTGGTACATTTATGGTATTTTAGTTTTGATCGATATTGGGTGATCCAAGCGAGCTATAAGGACGTGTCAAAAACAAAAAGAGCAGAAGAATAATATCCTACATATATAGTTAAAAAATCAAACCATTTTAGAGGTTTTATTAAAAAATATATCTATCTATATAAAAGCGAAATGGCACTGATTCATTCATCAGCAGAACTAAAAATCTACTGAACCAAATGAGTTCAAATTTGGCATGCATGTTCAGTTGGACCTTTAGACGCGCACTACGAACGGATTTTGAAAACATCCCAAAGATACGCCCAATATTCGCGTTTTTCTAGCGATTTTTTGCGTTTTCTCAGCTTTTTCGAGAACTAATTGGCAGAAAATGTTGAAATTTGGTACTTAGGTTCGTTTAAGGCCTAAAAGTAGTCTGTTAAAAAATGTTTGAGATTCTCCCAAAATTACGCCAGAAATAGGCGTTTTTGCATTATTCCTTGCGTTTTCATCCTCAAATTACGCCCGAACGGATTGGAATGAAATTTGGTATGTAGCTTCCTCTAGGGCCTTACGCGCTCTCTAAGAAAGGGTATGAAAAATTTCGAAATTTTAGGAGGGGTTTGGGGGGATCAAAGTTACTAAAATCATAATTTCAGATCTTTTATTATTATGACAATAGTGCTTTTATTATTTAAGATCTATATATATAAATAAAAGCCAAATACCACTCACTAACTGAACACTTCAAAAGATTACAATTACGTTAAAAAGACTGAAAATACTAACCACCACGGGCAACGCCGTACGTGTCACCTAGTATATATATATATATATATATGTCCTCTGTCATAGCTCAACGGCTATGGTACTTGCCTCATAAGCAAGACGTCCCGGGTTCAAATCCCGCGGGGGACCATAAAAATA
>JAGFPH010001379.1:200424-210680 GCA_018207615.1 Philaenus spumarius
GACGAAGCTACGAGCTCGGATGAAACGCCGTTAGGGATCCAGGAGAAACCGACCTAGTAGAACTTTGATTAGTCATGAAATTATCAGTGAAGTTTTCAAGAAACATTTTAGTTTAACTAAATTTGTAGTAAATACCCATTTTATACAAAATTGCTGTTGCTAGTGGAACATTGTCCACCGTTTATAAAATCTTCGGTGAATTCGTCCATGCTACGCCATTGGATACCAAATGCTAGTCGCCATATTAAATTTACAGTTGTAGTCCATTCACGTATAAAAATGTCAGTGCCATTGTTTTACTTTGAATAAAAATTCCCTGTGTCGTTTACTTGTGTTCAATTTATTTCAGAAATAAGAAACGCAACGCAGTTTATGAATGCAAAAGTCGTCAATTGTCACCAAGGCAGTAGCCGGAGGGGGGGGGATTAGGAGGTCAAAATTTACATTAGAATTCTATGTAGAGTATATACACAATACGTCACTCAAAATCATTAGTCACTAAATAAATAATGCTTACATTATAATGGTCACTATTTTTCGCAGACTTATAATATATTAATACTAGGGGAGACCCCTGCGTGCTCCGCACGCCAACCCCCAATGGAACCTTCTAAAAACATATGTTATGTTTTATTTACAATAAAGGTGTAGGATTAATAATAACCTCAAAACTAAGATGGTAAATAATGTCAAATGTTCAAATTAAATTATTTCTTATATTTTATAACAGCAGTTATAATAATGGTTAAAAGAACCAGCAAGGCTCAGGTCTACACTTAAAAACCCTAACCTAAAAGCTAGAAATACAATAATAATTGCTTCAAATTTTGAAATCAGCTGTTAATGGAAATATTGGAGCTAATAGCTACATTATCTGTTGTCAATTGGTTGCTATGGTAATAAATGTAAATAAATGTGTTGATTTATCATTCTGGGCCTAACCTAAGAATTTTTTCCGAATAAATTTACAAATATTGGAATAAAAAAAGGTTTTTATCAAAATGAATTATAGCCTATGTTACTCAGGGATAGTGTAGCTTTTTATTAGTAAAACTGTTTTTTCAATCGGTTTAGTAGTGCCAGAGATTACCCCCTACATACAAACAAACAAACAAACACACAAACAAACAAACAAACTTTACCTCTTTATAATATTAGTATAGAAGTATAGATATAGATTATAACAATTATAATAACGTATTATTATATACTATGTATCGTCTATTCCCTCTCCACGCGCTTACTTGTCTATACATACTATGTATCGCCTATTCCCTCTTCACGCTCTGACTTGTGTCTACGCAAAACATTTGCGTGACGCGAGATTTCAAAAACATAGCCAAATATATCTAAAACAGATATTTATATCCACGACAAATTATGTGTAGGCTATATAATACCGTTGTATACAATAACAGATTTAATTAAACAGTTGTAAATATCTTGTGTATTTTGTACGCTGGCTAAACCGTTGATGATAGTTTAAACAATGTGCACAAGTAATGTTGGCAAGACACAGAATCCTACATTTATAACAAAACATTTACATAATTTGTATACGATCAGCGCATTGTATACAAGTGTTACGAATCAAGGTCCTATTGTTCAACATTTGTATTTATTACTTACGTTAGACATTCCGAGCAATTGTAACACTGAACACTTACCTAAAACAAAAGAAAAGATGGATTAGTAATTTATATTTCTTGTTCACAATATATACATTGAATTTAGTTTTTAAAATAATTTATTTTGGTAAATATGTATTCAATATAACAATATCCAATCAAAATATTCAGAGTGCGAGTTTGATTCGCAAGCCAAGCGTTTCACATTGCCATTGCTTTTAAACAACGCATCAACTCGTCATATACCAGGTGTCCCAAAAGTCCCCCCCCCTATTATTTTTTTATTAATGGAAATAGACAGATTTGCTTTGGGGATTGTTAACATGAACAAAAATGGAGTTTTTTGGCGTATCGTAAATTTCAACCCCTCCCCCAAAAATGGGGTATTTTTTGAGGTCTGTATCTTGACTCTATCCAACGTAATGGCCAATCAAAGTTACTTTTCAACATTTAAATAACATTGAAATGTTAAAGATGATACACCTGTTATTTTTTACAAGGATTTCATCCAGTAAGTCACTCAATCTAGGTTATAAAACATAGTAATTAGTATAAAAAAAGTAAAGCTAAGCCCTCTGGAATTCCCTCGTACTGGACTTTAGCTTGATACAACCTTGCAAATGCTTTGTTACTGTGCATGTTTGTCGACTCATAATAGTAAAAAGTCCAGTACCCACACACCATTTTGCATCACAGATTCATAACAAACACTTAACTTATTTGTACCGGTTTATTTTTGCCACTTCCGGACGTGTATGCTGGTGTGGTTGAATTTCTACTTAAGGTTGGTTAAATTTCGGATTTTATCTGCATCTAATCTTCCTACAAAAATCAAATAAGTTGTTTATCGTTTAATATTCTGTCGGTGCACCCATTCTGTGTTTTAAGTGTTCTATTGTTTCAGGACATCCTTGTAATACAAAAGTATAATTTGCATATTTCTCAATACATCTTTATAGGTGTGATTGTAGTCTATTAGAAACGTGATAAAGCTATGACATGTTTTTGTAATGAGAATATGACCTTCAAATCGTATTTGGAAAGATTTTCCAATTCGGCCAATATAATATACAGAGTGTACATAAAGTCCCTTTAACCCCCTTTATTAACCCCATTTAACCCTCTGTGGTTAGGTGTTAAAGAGGACTAGATAGTCCTAACCTTGCCCCAGAAGAATAAAGACAATTCTATTCTATTCTATTATTTTTGTTACTGAAATAAGTTAACAAAACTTTTTATGTACCTTGTGTTGCATAACAAGACACATTTTTTGAGATATCTGAACCTCCAAGATTTTGGGGGACCTGAAGGGTAGGGGGTTCACAATTTCTAATGTAAAGGTAAATCGTGTAATACATCATTGAAAAGCTTATTAAAGTAGAAACAGAATGGTGGAAACTAGAGCTTATTATCGTGTAATGGACAATCTTCAAAGTAATGGAAAATGATACTTCTATACTAATATTATAAGGAGGTAAGGTTTGTTTGTTTATTTGTATGTAAGGGGGTAATCTCTGGAACTACTGAACCGAATGAAAAAATAGTTTTATTAATAAAAAAAGTACACTATCCCTGAGTAACATAAGCTATAATTCATTTTGATAAAACTTTTTTTATTTCAATATTTGTAAATTTAGTCAGAAAAAATCTTAGGTTAGGCCTGGAATGATAAACCAACACATGTATTTACATTTATTACCATAGCAACCAATTGAATAAAATAACACATAATATAGATGTTTGCTTCAATATTTCCATTAACAGCTGATTTCAAAATTTGAAGCAATTATTTTTGTATTTCTAACTTTTAGGTTAGGGTTTTAAAGTGTAGACCTGAGCTTTGCTGATTCTTTTAACCATTATTATAACAGCTGTCATAAAATATAAGAAATAATTTGGTTTGAACATTTAACATTATTTACCATCTTAGTTTTGTGGTTATTATTAATACTACTACAACTTTATTATAAATAAAACATAACGTATGTTTTTAGAAGGTTCCATTGGGGGTTGGCGTGTGAAGCACGCAGGGGTCTCCCCTAGTCTATACTATCTATACTAATATTATAAAGAGGTAAAGTTTGTTTGTTTGTATGTAATGGGTAATCTCTGGCACTACTGAACCGATTGAAAAAATAGTTTTACTAATAAAAAGCTACACTATCCCTGACTAACATAGGCTATAATTCATTTCTATAAAAACCTTTTTTTATTTTAATATTTGTAAATTTAGTCAGAAAATTTTTTAGGGTTAGGACTAGAATGATAAACCAACACATGTATTTACATTTATTACCATAGCAACCAATTGAATAAAATAACAGATAATATAGATGTTTGCTCCAATATTTCAATTAACAGCTGATTTCAAAATTTGGAGCAATTATTTTTATACTTCTAGCTTTTAGGTTACGGTTTTAAAGTGTAGACCTGAGCCTTGCTGGTTCTTTTAACCATTATTATAACTGCTGTTATAAAATAATTCGATTTGAACATTTACCATTATTTACCATTTCAGTTTTGAGGTTATTATTAATACTACACCTTTATTATAAATAAAACATAGGCCTAACATATGATTTTAGAAAGTTCCGTTGGGGGTTGGCGTGCGGAGCACGCAGGGGTCTCCCCTAGTATATTATAAAGAGGTAAAGGTTTTTTTTTTTTATTTGTATGTAGGGGGTACTACTGAACCGATTGAAAAAATAGTTTTATTAATAAAAAGCTACACTATCCCTGAGTAACATAGGCTAAATTCCTTTTGACAAAACTTTTTTATTTCAATATTTGTAAATTTAGTCGGAAAAAATCTCAGTTT
This sequence comes from Philaenus spumarius, assembly GCA_018207615.1. NCBI lineage: Eukaryota > Metazoa > Arthropoda > Insecta > Hemiptera > Aphrophoridae > Philaenus > Philaenus spumarius. The sequence goes on from JAGFPH010001379.1 coordinate 204,871, forward strand.
AGACCTGCATTGGTAGACCGTCATATTTCTTGAAGGTATTTACATTCATTACCATAGCAACCAGTTGAATAAAATAACAGATAAAACAGCTGATTTCTATTAAATGCCGATTTCAAGCTTTGATGCAATAATTTCTAGGTTAGGATTTTATTAAAGTGTAAACCTGAGCCTTGCTGGTTCTTTGGACCTTTATTAGCGAATTTCCATAGGAAAAATGAGCTATTGCAGTGGCCCTTATGGTGAGACCCAAGGTCGGGAGTAGCAAATGAGCACCGATCATGGTCCCCAGAACACGTTTTGGGGGTTCAAAAAAATTCATATATATATATGTATGTATATATGTGTTCGCACTCTAGCGGCCGTATTTTAAGTCCGATTTGGTTCAAATTTGGTACACATGTTGGTTGTCTATGTGGCTCGGACGAGTTCGTTAGCCAAAAAAATCCAACAACCGGAAGTACGTTTTTTGACCGGAAGTAACTATTTTTTTGGATTTTTGCTACGAGAATTAATTTTTTTTAGAGTTTTTTCTAAAAATATAAATGTAGGGTGTTATTCTGCACATTTTGTTTTTTACGCGACCTTATAGCTCGCTTGGTTCCCCCAAAATCGATCAAAACGTAAAATACCATAAAAGTACCCGGTTCGAAGCCAAGTGTGCAAACTCGCGAGGCCACTAGGCGCAAACAAATTCTACTAATATATTGCGTACACACAGACAGCTGTTCAACGCCTTCTTGAGTAGACCTATTTCCCAAATTGTTCGTTGAAACCCTAAAACATAGGCCTATAAACTTTATTTTGGAAATTTGCTCAACTCACGTCAGCGGTCCAGCTGCGTGGTCGAATTATTATAACTGCTGTTATAAAATATACGAAGTAGTTTGATTTGAACATTTAACATTATTTACCATCTTAGCTTTGGGATAGTTATTATTAATCCTACACATTTATTATAAAGAAAACATAACATGATTATGTGTATAGAAAGTTCCAACGGGGTTGGCGTGCGGAGCACGCAGGGGTTTCCCCTAGTTTATCATAAAATCAAAGCAGGTTATTAATTTGTTAATACAGTATTAGATATAAGTAAATTGTAGGTTGAGGTTAAATGTAACACATTTAAAAAATAGGAATTGTAAGTAAATGTAGTACGGTACCACTAATCTGTCTCAGTTTCTATGTGTACTTAGAAAACTATCTGGGAAAATATAAATGGAACCGGGAATACAACCATTGACCTTTGCTACAGACTTTCTCTACTGTATGTGTAACTGATAAGCACCACTTTTCATGTACTACTAGGATAGTAATACTTCCCTCATTTTGTTGTGATAGCAATCAGTTTTGCATTTTTACGAATTAATCGCTCAAATGAAGACAAGGTTGAAATGATTTTTTTTACGGACAAAAACCTGATTTGGTGTTATAGTAAAAATATAATTTTCCAGAACTGAGATTGCCCATTACTATGACACGAAGTGAGATATTAAGCACCAGTTTGCGCCATTCTGTTTCTCTTTTACTAAGTTTTTTAATTGTGTATTACATGATCTACCTTTATATTTAAATATACCTTTCTGCCCTAAGCCCCCCAAAATCATAGAGGGTCAGATATTTCGAACAATTTTTCCTGTTATGCAACACAAAATATATACAAAGTTTTAATTTCATTAACAAAAATAATGAGGGGGATTACAGGGACTTTGTGAACACTCTGTACGTTATAGACAGTACTTAAATAAATATTTAACTTGGCTTACATATAATAAAACTTGAACACAGAATCTCAGACATCTAATACGCTTACTACTCAAACGCGTTTCAACGACAATGTGGTCATCTTCTATGATGCAGGGCTGCAAAACAAAACTGTTAAACTGGACGTTGCAGTTAAAAAGCGTTTTGAATAGTTAACATATGAGTTGTGAGATTCTGCCATCAAGTTTTACTCTAATAAACAATCAGTAATATTGAGTTTATAAATATACCAATTTTCATATAACTATTGGTATTTTTTTCACAATACATTTCCACTTCTGATAAATAGCCAAAAACGCCCGTAGATTTTAAGTGAAAAGAAAAAGTAGTTGATGTTAAGGATACATTTATTAAAATAGTTCCATTAAGGCGAAGAGTAAATTCAAATTATAATAATTTGTTATTCCAACTATTGAAGAAAATGCGTTAGTTTAACTGGCATAAAATACAGATACTAAGCAAAGAAAAACAAACTACGTTAGAATAATCATTAAATAGAAATGATTCTCCATGATCCATATTTCCGAGAGCAGTTCTTCTATTGCCGCATCTGAGGAACACATAAACATTAAAAAAAAAATGTTTACAAAGTGTGACCTGCGGTAATAGAATCTTCTATCCCGAAGACGAAGAAACAAAATTTAATCAAAATCACCTAAGCACGTCTCGTATATGCGCTCTTGTAATTCTGAAAATGATACTCCGTGGTGTTAATATTTTCCCTGGCGATATCCAAACGCCCCATTGTTGTAAACTTACACGAATTTGGACCGATTTGGCTATTTTTGGTTTTAAAATGTTTGTAGTAGTTCATAGAAGGTTTATACGTAAAGAAAAGTTTGAAAAGTTTCCCGAAAAAGTTTCAAATTTGGAAGAAACTGAACAGCAATTATTGTATGAACTCAAAACCATAGCTCACAAAAACAACTGTTCGTATAAAAAGCTTATGTTTGTTTGGATGTATTACCATAGCAACATTACTTAGCAAATTTATAATCACTTTAATACTCTTCAAAACCAACAGCTTTTTAAGGTTAGATTGAAAAACTATAAACAAACACAAATAAAATTGCTTACAGAATTATAATTCAACTCAAACATTGGTTATTAAATATCTATATAGGCCTACTTAGAGATATGCTGCTTAAAATATTGTTTATATAAAATATATCATAACTATGAAGTTTTTAATATTTTTAAAAACATATTTTCGCTATCAATAATAATAATAACAAACAAATTATTTGACACCATGCATAACCATAAATATACACGAGTTTAAACATATTTCATTGAAAACTAAACAAACCACCTGAATTAAACTAAATGCCATTAAAATATCACATTCGTAGCTTTATTTTGATATATACTGTATATTGTACATTTAAATACTAAACAATATATATCCTATACTAATTAGGCCTATACTTTTAAAATTACAAACTCAATTTGAACCAGTTTGTTACATCATAAATTAAAGCGGATGTTACAAAGTGATTCAAATATCTTTTCTACGACCCCCAGCTAATTTAAACCCTCGCTAAGAAAGGATTAAAAGAAATTCGAAATTTTAGGGTGGTTTGGGGAGGGGGGTCAAAGTTACTAAAAATCTCTATAAGAACGAATTGGAATGAAATTTGGTACGTAGCTTCCTCTAAGGCCGTAGGTGCTCGCAACAATGTCAATGAAATTAAGTGAAAGCCAAACTTAGTAAAAACTATAAATTAAAACGATATATTTAAAGCTTTTTCATGTTAGATAGTAGTTTACAGGAATACAATTTTCAGTGCTTTCCTAAATAGCGTAGACTTTTTTTCATGACCACAGTAGGATACGCACAGGTATTCAACGAACACTTAAATTACGTCAAAAAGACTGAAAATACCAACAACCACGGGCAGCGCCGTACGGGTCAGCTAGTAAGATATAGAGAACACATCCAATGATTCAGAACGGGAGTTCAGTCAGCTGTTTAAAACTGTCTCGGTTCTTTAATTGCCTTGCGGTTTTTTTCAAATCGACTTCACAGGATTAAATTTAGCGACTCGACAGATGTGATCGGCGCATGAGGTATTGCTCGTTAAACCAAGACCCGAGTCGTTTCAACAATGTTAGTACCCATAAAACAGAAAATCTTGGACAATTTGTGTTCTACATTATTGTAGAGATTGTAATAATAGTTCATAATGTACGACACACAACAATACAGCCTGTATCATATTACCGTATCAAACGGAATAATTTAGACACTTAAATTCTACTAAAAACTCACTATTTTGTACCTAATGAATCTAATGAAATTTCGTTTTCAAATCACACAGCATCAAAAGGCATATTTTTAGATGTGGGGAGGGGGGTTTCATCTGAAAAAATCTAATACATACGTATATATAATTTCAATTATTATCATTTTAAAAGTCCCTTAAAAGTAAACAATTTGAAAAAATATACTTTCTCTCGTTTCAAGATAACTCCGTAAGATCAAAATTATATCAAATTTTTGTAAATTTAGTATCAACAATCGGGTTTATTCTTAAACTCAAAATTTTACCTAACATTGTTAATGATATCCCTCTTTAACCCTCGGGTCGCCGGAATACTACCCCCCGGAAAACTACCCCCCACCAAGCAGGTTCCTACGTCATTTTGACGTCAGAGATCGGGGGGGGCAGTTTTCCAGTCACGCACATTCAAGTTTCGATGCGTTCTTTTGTCTACATGACTATGAGGCAACCTTTCCTATCTAGTAACCTTGATATAATTAGAATAAAAAAAAACTAGGGGACTAACCTAAACTGTTTAGTCACAGTATGTTGCCGATAACAGTATAACTATAATATTTGTATAATTATAATATTTCGTCGTATTATTACTTTATATAATTAGAATAAAACAAAACTAGAGGACTAACCTAAACTGTTTAGTTACAGTATGTTGCCGATAACAGTATAATTGTAGGAACCTGCTTAGGGGGGTAGGTTTCCGGGGGGTAGTATTCCGGCGACCGGTTTCGTTGGGGCCCGGGGGGGTAGTATTCCAGTAGCGGACATGGCTCCCAAATTGGTTAGTTGGCAGATTTCGTGACGTCACTTTCACCTGGGGGGGGTAGTTTTCCGGGGGGTAGTATTCCGCATCCCCAAACCCTCTTCCAAATGGGGCACTTTCCCGTAAGTTTTAATATATTAAGATAATCTTAACTTTGGGGATATAAAATGTCCATATCTATGCTAATATTATAAAGAGGTAAATTTATTTTTTTTTTTTTTTTTGTATGGGGTAATCTCTGGAACTACTGAAACGATTGAAAAAATAGTTTTACTACTAAAAAGCTACACTATCCCTGAGTAACATAGGCTATAATTCATTTTGATAAAAACATTTTTTATTTAAATGTTTGTAAATTTATTCTTAAAAAAGTCTTAGGTTGTTAGGCTTACACTGATGAACCAGCACATGTATTTAGATTTATTACCGTAGCAACCAATTTAATAAAATAACACATACAACGACTGTTTGCTAAAATATTTCCATTAACAGCTGATTTCAAACTTTGAAGCAATTATTTGTATTCTAACATTTAGGTTAGGTTTTTATTAAAGTGTAGATCTGAGCTTTGCTGATTATTTTAACCTTTATTATAACTGCTGTTATGAAATATGTGAAATAATTTGATTTGAAAATTTAACATTATTTACCATCTTAGCTTTGGGGTTATTATTAATACTACACCTTTATTATAAATAAAACATTACATGATTATGTGTATAGAAGGTTAAAATGAGGTTGGCGTGCGGATCACGCAGGGGTTTTCGCTAGTGTAAAATATTCCGAATGGCAATGTAGGTTGACTTGTAATTAAATTAAAGGGCTTTTAAAGCCAACCATGTTTAGCGAATTTTCATAGGAAAGATGAGTTAATGTAGTTACCCTTATGGTGAGACCGAAGGTCGGGAGAGGTCAATGAGCACCGATCATGGTCCCAAGAACATATACAGGGGTGGCAAAAAGTCCCGGAACAACCCAATATCTTTTTCCAGGTTCCACTTACA
>JAGFPH010001379.1:233399-247321 GCA_018207615.1 Philaenus spumarius
TTGTTTTCTACGTGAAAACTCTTGGGTGATATTTTGAGTTTAGATTTGTTGTAATTGTGGAAATTTTGTTTTGCTACCCGTAGTATACTCGTAGTTTGTCTAAGTCAAAAATTGTGATGGTTATTTAATGTTTAGGTTATTAGTAATTTTCTGGCTGTTGTTTGAGTTTTTTTTAACTGCGTAAATTTTTATATATTTTTTTTTAAATTCTTTATTTTTGTATTTGTTATTTAATACCTTTTTCTTATTTTTGTAGTTTTAGCTGTTTTAGTATTGTTGGATTTTGTTTCTCCTTTTATTCAATATTTTTTGCGGATGTTGTATTGTGATTTTATATTATTTTTGTAGTTTTGTTTGCCTTTTCTTTATTTTGTATTTTTTTAAAGTAAATATCATTTTCGGTTATTTTCTGTTAAGCTTCATTTTTGTAGCTTTTGTATGCGTTTTCCTTATTATGAATCTTTTATCGTGAAACCCCCTCGGTGATTATTTTTTTGGGTATTGTGTTTTTTGTTGTTTTTCCTTTATTATGAATTTTGTATGTAAAATACCTGAACGGTTCTTTTGTGTTTTGATAATTTTTTTAGTTTTTGTGCTTTTTGTTTGTTTTTTCCTTTAATAAGAATTTTGTATGCAAACCCCCTTATCGATTATTTTGTGTTTTGATAATTTTTTGTTTTTGTTCGTCTTGTCTTGCTGTACATTACAACTTAGTTTTGAAGTTTATCACTGGTGATTACTTTTAGGTTTAAGTTGTGTTGTGTTGTCTTATGCTTTAGGACTAGTTGGTCATTTAGTATTTATCAGTATTAGGTTGTCTGTGTGTGGTTTAGTTTAATAGTTTGTATCCTTATTAACGAGTTTTAGGTACGGCATGTTTTACATATTTGTATTATATGGAGCCACTGCGCTCCTGTAGTTCGGGTGATGGCAACCATTTGGGTTGTTGCCTATATATAAAGAATGTTGTTAAAGTGTTGACGAATCCAGTTACCTCACAAGTGTGGATGAAATTTGAACTGATTGGAGTCCTTCAAGTGCCGCTTGACTAACCAGAAAGTGTTAAAAATTTGTCCTTTTTATTAACCTTTCGACAATCCTAAGTGAGCACAGGCATTAGTCGTAAAGATTTCTGCTTTTCTGCTTGGAAAACTGTGCAGTATGTCTTTGATGGCACCGTAGCCCGAATACCTGCCCATCAATAAAAGATAAATAAAATGAAATGAAATGAAATGAAACGTGAAGATATTTCTCAATTCTGAGATCACGTTGAAAACTCATTGAAAACTCATGAACAATTTAAAGTACAATATTTTCTACAAAATAAATAAAGGTAATAAACTTACTTACCAAAAAAAATAGTAATCATAAAAAATCGTTTTAAGGATTTTTTTAGTGTAACGAACAAATGAATTCTGTATTTCTGTTTTCTTTTTACAAAAATGTCATGCTTTCTATGATCTTTATTTTGATGTATCGCAAGCAATGATTGACAACATACATTTTTACAGTTTAGGTTAGGTGGCACTTTATTCTCCAATTAAGGATGCTAAAACTGCAATTTACAACACATTTTTTGCTTCTCACGTACATACCTACATACTCGTAAACTGAACCTATTCTTCCGGGCCGTAAATTCCGAGAGACGTCGCCGCTATTTTAGTTATCGCAAGAATTTAACTGCGCTACCGACCATAACCCTATGAAGACGTCGTAAACTCCAAGTATCCGAGGAAATATCAAACACCCGTTAATTTATAAATTTTATTCAAATTTGAATTATACTCCTAACTACTAAAAAGAATAACAACGGTAAGTTACGCAATTATTTTCGTGTATTTAGATATTCTAAGTGTTATATTTGTTCAAAAGTTTTGTGTTAGAAACTATTTGCTTGATATTGATGAATCTTTCATTTTTGTTTACGGAATTTTAAGTGTTTTTTACTTTCTCCACCCTATACGTAGTATATGGAGAAAGTATTGTTTTCGTAAAAATGTTCGAATTTGAATTTTTAGTTGAATTATCTGTTTTGGTGCTCCCAGAACCCTAAAAAATTGTTTAGTGCAATTATCTGTGTTGGTGCTCCTTGAACCCAAAAATATTGTTAGTGGAATTTTTTTTTTTGTGCTCCCTGAACCCAAAAAAGTGTTTTTAGAGTGGTGTCTGTCTGTCAGTCTGTCTGTATGTATACACGACCAGAGACACTATTGGTCCAATTTTCATGAAATTTGGTATGGAGGTACTAAACCCTAATATATCCAGGTGTTTTTTCATTTTTTGGAATTTTTAATATTTAAGGGTAATTTACCCCTAAAAACCCATAAAAAACGACAAAAATGAAAATTTCTCAAAAACGGCTCTAACGATTTTAATCAAATTTTCAGTATTTATAGTGCTTAAGATGCCAAACAAAATGACACCACCCGCTTTTATCAAAACTTCACCGTTTTATAATTATGGGGAAATGTTTAAAAATAAACAAGTTTGTGTTGTCAATCTATCATCGCGGCAGCGGCCGCACGGGGTAGCACCACGGTAGCGAGCACGGCCAGTAATTCAAAGGTCGCGCCTTTGACAATAATTGCGAATCCCACCTGGGACAATAATTTTTTTATACGATTGACGTAGTTAGAATATTATTTTTTTGTTTTGTTCTAAAAAGTAGTAAATAAAATGATTAAAAACAATATTATTTTGACTACAGTAAGTTGGGAGAAAGTTTGTGCCAGTTAACTGATACCGTTTATTTAGAAATAGAACAGAAAACCAACACATTTCAGTATTTTACATTTATTAACAGTATGCGTAAAATTAAACAATACTAAAATTGTAATAATTGTAAATGTTTTATATTTAGACAGAGTAAAAAGAAGCTGGAAACTTTATTATTGAATGTCAATAGAAAGATGAACTATTGGATTGATTTTTACGGTGAGACTTTAGATTGGGAGTAGTTATGAGCACCGATCATAGTCCCCAGAACTCGTTTTGGGGTGCCATTAAAAATTGTATATAGGCTATATGAGTTCGTACTCTAGCGGTCGCATTTTACACCCGATTTGGTCCACATCTGGTACATACATTGATTTTCAAGACAAGTAAACCAAAAAAGTTTAACAATTGGAAGATCGTTTTTTGACCGGAATTAAAACATTTTAGAGATCTTCATAATAGACTGAAACTTTGTTAGCAGTTTATATCAAAAATAAATATAGGAGATTAATCTGCATAGTTTTTTTTACACGACCTTTAAAGCCCGTCTGGTTCCTCAAAATCGTATAAAATATCATAAAAATCGAATTTGTCCACTGCGAGCGAAGCTAAGCTGTCCGCAATCCGATAGTGCAAGGTCGTGGTGCAAACTCGCTAAGCGCAGTTCATAATCCGAGGTCACGAGGTCGAGGGGTGGAAACTCGCAAAAGCACATTAAAGAATCAGAGGCCACTGCTCTTTTTCTGTTTCCACTGCGAGCGAACCGAAGTAGCGCGTGAGCCGGTGCTTCGACGCTGAGGTACAAACAAATTTTACTAATATATTTAGTACACGCAGGCATCTATTCAGCGCCTTCGTGAGTAAACCAATTTCCAAAGTAGTTACTTGAAACAATAAAACATATAAACTTAATGTTGGAAATTCGCTCAACTTACGTGAGCGGTTCAGCTGCGTTTCAACACAATCATGTTCTATATGCTCTCCATTAAGTTTTAGGCTACTCTCGTAGCTTTACTGAAGTACTTTGAACTTTTTGGTGAAAAGAGGGCTGTTGCATGCTTCTAACGAATCTAGTTACTTCTTCACAAAGCTCCGCAAAGGTAGTAAAGCAAAATTGGCTACAGCGGAGTGACTGTTGGTGCCATCTAGCTGGAACATCTGGGAATTAAAGTCACATTGCAAGCACGAGAAAACGTTTTCAGATGTCATGCAATAGGTTGAAGAATTTTTCCTCTGTAAAAAACCTGGTATACTGTATAAAGTACAGCGGATGGCCTGCTTGGAATCACGGGGGCCCTGAGAACTACCCCCACAGCGGCCATGGAAATCCTGTTGGACCTCCCACCTCTGGACCTCGTGGTACAGGGGGAGGCTAGTAAGGCCGCAATGAGATTGAACACAGGAGGGAGTTGGTCAACATCTCTTGCAAGAAATGGACACGGTGAGTGTCTGAACAAGATACTGGAGTGGGATCCGATGCTGCAGGCCGGTACGGACTACATGACTCCTAACTATAATTTCAATAGCAAATTGGAGGCTACTTTTCCGGCTCGGGAAGAGTGGCTACGGAAACAAGTAGATATTGGAAATGGACAAATCTGGTTCACGGACGGGTCTAAAACAGACAAAGGTACGGGAGCCGGAATGTACATGCATAAAGGACCGTACACCCAGGGAAGATACTCTATGTCGCTGGGACTATACTCTACGGTCTTCCAAACGGAGGTATACGCAATACTTGCATGCGTAAAACGAATACTGGAATCAGGAAGCATGAGCACAGATGTTGCGATATGTTCTGATAGTCAGGCGGCTATAAAGGCCATTATAGCTACAAAAACAACATCAAAACTGGTCTGGGAATGCCAATTACTGCTGGATAAGTTGTCAAGCAGTAGGCAAGTAAGACTTGTTTGGGTCCCTGGACATGAAGGAGTGGAAGGGAATGAAATAGCAGATAAACTGGCTAAGAGAGGAGCAGAAACTCCTCCGATGGGCCCAGAACCAATGATAGGAATATCAAGAGGCTATGGGAAAGAGAGTGTAAGAAAACATTTTCAATCAGGACACTTGCGTAGATGGAGAGAGACGGTAAGAGGTCAGAGACAGGCACACGACTTCATTGAAGGCCTGGATGGACGCCTAAGCAGAACACTGCTGGGTCTTGGCAGGCCGGAAGTGAGGTTGTTGGTCGGTCTACTGACGGGGCACAACTCTCTGAGGAGGCACCTCCACCTAATGGGGCTGGAGAACAACCCATTATGTCGAAGGTGTGGAGAGAAGGAGGAAACTTCTTTCCACGTTCTATGCGAATGTGATGCCCTCGCATCAATGAGGCAGAAATATCTGGGACAAGGAAACCCTGACACCAGTCATATACGAGAGGAAGGCCCCCACGGACTTCTACGTTTCGCAAAAAGGGCGGGTTTGATGTGAACTGCTGCCTGGACATGGAGCACAGAGGACCTCATGGTTTAGGTGCAGTGGGTCCCGGTGGTGGATCATATAAACCCCCTAAATAATAATAATAACCTGGTATACTGTAAAAGCATTCTCGCTACCATGTTCAACTAAATACGGACACAGGCTTCTTCCTAATGTAGCAAACCGCACTTAGGTGGGTTCTCAACGACATCGTCAGGGCGTTGAAAAGCAAGAAAAGCTAAATTTAACAGTTGCAGTTCAGCCAATTTAAACGAAACAGGGCTCCTGCAATGTTTCCCTAAATTTTTTCATGTTTAAGTCATAAATTATTCTAGGTATGAAAATTACCAAAATTGCCATTTTCAATGTTCAAACCTCATATCAAAAACGGCTATTTTGGATGTTGTCAAAGAATTTAGGTAACCTTTACACATCTCTTAACAATATCCCGAACAGTAATTGGGAAATATTTTTGCGTAAAGCTACGGCCACGCTAGGCGACCTGGTCGCCACGACCTGGTCACTGCGACAAAGAAAAAAAGTGGAATGCATTGAATGATATATATACGGCCACGCTAGGCGACCCGCGACCAGCGACAGCAAATAGAACGCGACCGAAAGCGTTTTCTGGTCGCGGCGACAAATACGCTCCCCATGTTATCTTATGGAGCCGGCCACGCTTGGCGACAGGTCGCTACATGTCTTCACCCACCCTTCTCTGCTCCACCTGCTTTATGTGCGCTTTGATGCTAGTTCAGTGTTAACACTTTTCTCTTTTTGGAATAACCATGCCTTTTGTCACTGATATTTTTATCAATGAAATTATTTTTCGTAGACCTCTTTGGGATATAAATTTAAAGGATTACTGCAATAGAGATGTCAAATCTAAATTGTGGATAGAAGTTGCTACAATTGTTATTGAGGGTTGGGAGCAGTTGCCAAATGAAGATAAGAATGAACAATTTAAGTTTATATTATTATTTTATTACACAATCTTATTACACAATTTTATACTTATTAAATTCGCAAAGTAAAACAGGAGAAATAGAATGCACGTTCAAGTCCAGGTCCATTCGTTATACGTTCAAAGTCCTATTTTAGGTGCTTTAGTGCTGTCACTGAAAATTAAGACTTTATGAAAAACGTTTTTCAATTATTTTAGAATGTCTGTAACGTCATTTGATTAATAACTCACCAAATTTTCACAATAACTCACAGGCGCTTTGGAGGCGGTCAAACACGTTTTACCGTAAATATTATTGGTATGTTTTTATAGGCCTAATCGTTAAACGGTCTAAAAATTGGTACAGGAACTTAATTTTTGTACAGTATGTTTAAACATATATTGTTTAAATCTAGTATTAATTTTATTTAAATCTGGTAAATATTTTTAGAGAAAATGGGGTTTTAACTGAACACGCGTTTTCAATATCTGAAAGTGTACGGTACATGTCTTCCGTAAAAACTGAAGTTCTTTTAAAATATTCAAGTGATTTTAATAAAATGTATAGGTACCTATAAACAATATTTGTATAGTAAAAACTATACAAAATGAAGTTCCTACACAAAGTTTTAAACCGTTTAATTATTAGGCCTATAAAAAGCTACGAATAAAGTTTACGGTGGCGTATTTGATAGGTGACGCGCTCGTATAATCAAAGGGCAATGTATGAGTTAATTAGTATCCATTATTTAATAGAATTTTATTTGATTTAAGCAATTAAAAAATATTAAACAAATATTAAGTACTTAGTGCTAAGACTAAAAATGTTGACTCAATAACGAAAGCTAGAGCTAAGACTAAAAGCCAAAAGCTTATGCTAGGTTTTTATTCAACATAAATAATGTACTCTTTTACTTTGTTAAAGCATTTTCAATAAGACAATTGAAGCAAGAAAACATGCAAATTATTCAGAAGATATTCGGCAATCACTAGCAATCATATCCTCATTCAAAGAAGTCATCTTTTGCAATTGTGTTACCGCGGTTGACGCTAAGTGTGGCACCTACCCGCGACCAGGTCGCGGATAAAAAATTCTCCGCGACCGGGTCGTGGCGACCAGGTCGCCTATCGTGGCCGTAGCCTAAGATTACGCAAAAAATCCAATAACATACAATTTTCTAGCGGAAGCAAAGATGGGCTCTGGACTTAAAAGTAATATAAGCAAAATCTACAGCGACAGTTGCAGACGTGAAGAAGACGACGTTCTCCACGCGTTATTTGTTTGTTGAAAATGGAAGATGAAAGAAACGAAATAGCTAGACAAATAGGTGAAGAACTAACGACAGACAACATAGTAGTTATTGTGCTAGAAATCAAAAGTAATAGGAGGATGGTGGAAACATTCATCACCGATTTGCTGAAAAGCAAAAAGGCCCAACTCAGACACCTGGGAAGCCAGAAATATCTGAGACAAACAAGAATTAGCAGTTAAGATAACAGAAAGGAAGAGCGCTGGCAGGTCAAGACGTTATACTACTGGTGATCCCTTAAAGAACAAGCCCATCAAGAACAAAAAATATAGGCTCATAAGAGGCTTGTTTTTTGTTTTGTTTTTTGTGGGTGCGAGTCCCATTCGGAGAGTGTAAAATGCAGTTTTCACCCTCAGAGAAAAAAAAATAATAAGCAACATGGCCTGGTAAAAATCAACAATGTAATCAACTACTTTGGTTTCAGTACTATGATATTTGTGCGCATACCGTATTTAATAAAACATAATATTTAGTGACATGTTTAAGTATAAATAAAAATGTCTTGAATAACAAACAGTTTGAGAATCTATGCATAATTTTTTCAAGACATTATCTTGAAATTTGTATTTGAAATCACGTATTGCTTACCTAATATCAAAATAAAGTAACATTAAAGATGGTAAACCTAATTTTGAAACTCATCTCTGTAAGTAAAAGTTAATGTTTGTTTCTTTGTCCCCTATAGACTCAAAAACTATTCGACCAATTTCACTAAAAATTTCACAGTGTATAAATATCATTGCCAGGAATGTTTAGACGTTACAATTACTACAGTCTAAGGGTTCGAAATGGGATTGCTACACCCGTACAATAAATATAAAATAAACTAGGTTCCTACAAGGTATACAACTGAAATTATGTAATACCATTTTTAAGGTATATATAAACTATTTGCAATTTAATAACTTAAGTCAAAGGGATGAAACGAAATAACTACCCTTAAAATTAAATAATAATAATAATAATATACTCTTACTTTTCTATATTCTCCAAAAAAAACTTCTCAATTAATTACACTAAAATTTCACAATTTACACATATTAGTACTAGAATTTTTTACAGAAAATATTCACTGCAAACAAATAAATTTAAATGGGGTAGCTACCTTTATACAATGAAAATAAATTGCACTAAATTCTTACAAGCAGTAAAACTTAACTTATTAAATATTATTCTTAATAAAAGAAATTTGCAATTCTATTACTTACGTCAAAGGAATGAAATACAATAACTACCCTTAAAATTAAATCAAGCAATAGCAAAGCATTGACGGGTTCACTAGTTATAAAATAAAACTGTATACGGAATGGTATCACATTTTCTTTTGATCCATTATAATTATTAAACCATTTTCATACTTTCCACCCAAACTAAATATTGAATATATTTTGCTATATTTATCCACCTTAAATGTATTTTGTATTCAAATTGTACTGACAAGTTGCCTTTCCTAAAACACTGATTTCGCAATAGCCCTTTGACCTTATACAAACTTGAATTGAAGTCGCTCGACTGACAATAGTCCTGCCTTAGGAAGTTATTTAAAGCTGGAATTGAAACCACAACGCATGACCAACGGTGACATTGTGCTCTCATCTCGCCGCAACAAAGCCAAGAGACGGAACTGGGGTTACCACTGTTTATCCAGGCGAGCCTCATTTACGTTATTACGGGAGCCGTTATACGCCAATTATTCTATTTGTTTTACCAGGCAAATATAAACAACATTAATACAAACTGTGTAATAAATACGAGAAGCTTCATTCGCAAATAAGAATAAGTTAATGAAACGAATATCGAGTAAATATGCAGGCTTAAAATTGCACGCAATTAAAAGAAAAACCGCATAGTGAGTTTAGACCCTAATACGTATATATCCATGATCAGCTTTTCGTAAGTAAGCGCTACAAATAACAGTTCCGCCAGTTTGTCACTCATCACTTAAATGAAGCGATTAAGCCGGGTACACACTTGCGAACATTTACCCGTAACATAACAGTTTCGCGTAACATGTTCGGCCGGAGATCTGTAACGTCTTCATGTAACAAATTTGTTACAATGTTCGCGGCAGACCATGTTCCACCCAGAGTCGGCAAATGACTGCGCGTCGAAGGAATGATCGCGGCGACGTTACGTGTAGTCTGGACAAGATTCATATGTTACAAACTGTAACATCTCCTACCCTATCCAAGGGTATTCCCGACTTGTCAGTTCAGTCGTTGCATTAGGACGTAGGTTATTGTACTGTGTTTTACTGCAGTAGTTTGTGAAGTGTATTGTGGGAGGTGTTTTGTGAAGTGGCAGAATCGTGGAGTGAAAAGGAAACGCTAGATCCTATAGAAAAGTATAGAGGCTCTGTTACGGGACCCTCAAAACAAGCATCATTTTAATAAAATTCTAAGAACTGATGCTTGGAGTGAATTTTTTTACAACAGTGATTGATTTTCTCATATATGGATCTAATTTTGCAATCTTCGGTCCAACTAAATTGACTAATTTCTCGAAATCAACAGCTGTCGTTCTTGTGAAGTTTATGTAATGGCCGGAAACTTCCTGAAACTTCAGGTCCGATTGGAATCCTTGATCACCATAATCTCTTTTTCCCTATTTCTAGTTCCCACATTCTTCGTCGATTCCTCTTCTTCCTCTCCTTCACTGTCGGTAAATAAATATATAAACATGTAGCAGCAGCAATTTTTAATCTCGATGCATCCATCTCTGACAATGGTTTCAGCTCAACTGATTCCCATAACATCCAGCGAATACGGTCGCACGCAGCGGAAAAAATCGAAAATCCCACAAATATTTCACTGCAACATGTTACAGTGAAATGTTCGCGAATGTATACCGGGCTTTAGACACAAGTACAGTAATTTAATACAAGTGGGTTTCCTTTCCCGTATATCACTTATAGTACAGGTAAAATATCATTTTCCAATTTATACACCCAGGTAATATATTTTTCCCACAGGTTCCCCTCGGAAGGGGTTTGAGGGGGTCGAAAGGGTACAAGAAACTGGTTTTGTGCTTTAGCGGGTAAACTATGGGCTTTTTAAACAAACATTAAATAGAAAAAATGTAGTTTAAGAAAATACCTTTTTTTTAAGAATCCCATACAACCTTTTAAGGGCTTTAGATTTAATGTTATGGAAAAAAGACAAAAGACACACTAAATTCAAAGTCATACAAGAAACTAAAAATTTGGTACAAAGGCTCTTTTTATCATAAGAATGAAGTGAAACAATAACACTTTCACAACCACCTCCCTCCCCACTCTTCGAGGTGTATTTTGAAAACTTGAACACCTCTTTCGTGACCTTGGGGGAATAGTTATGGGGGATAAAATGATCAGAAAGTCCGGAGGGAGAAAATTGGTCAACTTTTTCTACAATGTTTATGATAAAATAACCTTTGGGCAAAAAATCTCAGCTGTGTATATTAGTTCTAAAAAAAGCATTATTTTGAATCATATTACCGAACTATAACAATGTAGAATAGTATTTTCCAAATTTAAGCTTTATGAGAAATATTTGAATTTACTTGTATTGTATACAAATAATTACCACATTTTAACACCTTAGTAGCAAGTGACAAAACTAAAGTATATTTCAGTTTGTCTATGTATCTTTAAATAAATAAATGTAACAAACTTCAGCTCTTTAGCTTCAAAGAAAGTAAAAAATAAAGCAGTCGTGGGACTGCCGACAGAAGTTAAAACTGCCATGAATATAGACAATATTGTTTATGTTATTTAAATTTTTTTTAGATTTCAATTTTAAATGGGACAAGATAAAAATAACACTACTTTACAAAATGAGGAGGCACAATGTCCATTTCAGAGGTATTATCCAAGTAAACTATTTTAACACGACTTATGAATGAAGAAGCACAATGTCCATTTCAGAGGTATTACCAAGTAAACTACTTTAAATCAACTTACGAAATGAGGAAGCACAATGTCCATTTCAGAGGTATTACCAAGTAAACTCTTATATATACTCTTATATATTTACACGTTTAAAACCGTCAACTAATCCAAAATCAAGATGTAATCTTACCTTGTCTCTATCGCAATTTCGGTCATTCGACCATCATCAGGAGAATTAAAAACATTAAAAAAACACAACACTAACACAAAACACAACACTACATTAAATAAGTCTCACTCCGTATGGAGATCGTTGAACGATTAATCTACATAATATGGTTTAGATTACGTCTTATGTGTCGACGACGTGCACGTCAAGTCGTTCGGTCGATACTTATATACTATGTAAACTATATGTAATGTGTATACATGTGTACTATAGTAGACCATGGCAAAAAATGCGTGACGATAAAATCTGCGTCACCGCCCGAAAAATGTTTTGGACGCGGTGCGCCTATAACATTTTTCACTTCAAAAATGTGTATAATACTATTGTTTTATGGGTTGTTGCACCTTTTTTATCCCTTTACCTTAAACAATCTAAATGCAAGAGCTATACCTTTTTATAAACAACATAAGAAACAAATATGCTGTCTAGTCTCATGGGAAGTGTGCAAATTAATTGTGTTTATGTAGTTACCCATTTTTACCCCCTTAAACGGAAGTAATCGGAATATTTTTTCTGAAATAACTCCCTCTTGTGCTATTTAACCAATATGCCGATTTGCGTTTCAATTCAAACGGTCTAGACGTGAATAGTGAACACATACGTATAATTCGATCACCCAGCTGATCCCTTGACGTGAGTTATTATTTAAAAAAAGTATTGATGGCTCAAAAGATCAACATCTTTTGTTTTAAAAAGGAATAATTGATATCACTTGAGTGAGTATTAGCCGCTAAGGAATTGTGCTAAGAAAACTAATATTTTGTTAATTTTGAATTATACAAATGTTATGGAAAGATGTTTTGAGAACTTATTACTCAGTAAGTGATTGAGGAACTGGTATCTGAATGTTTGATAAAGTATATCGGCATAGATAAATACCAACAGTTAAAGTCAAACACCGTGGCTGGGTAGAAAATGTGTTATGACCGTCGTGTGGTGAAAGTATTCTCAATATCTGTAATGCATAAACTCTACAAGTTAATGACACGTGATTACTTAAGCAATAAAAACATATGTCAAAGCAAAGTCTGACATATATATAGCAGCTGCGACAGTGAAATGGCAAAGTCACAGTTAAAAGTGATTTATAGATAATTCTCAATGAGTCATAACTAGTTAAATTATACAGCTTTGAACATAATCAACTCAAAATGTATTTGTAAAAGCCCATTCATTTCGTCCACAATCAAGTAGATTAGTTTCTTATTATAAGACAAATATACTTAATCATTCTCATTACACAAAACTAACTCAAAAGTTAGGACGATCTCCTTTTTTAAAAGGACGACGAGCTCCCTTCTTATATACGGGACACACTCCTTATTGGACAGAACGACCGCTCATTCTTATATTACGAGACGGACCTCATTCTTGTATGACTGCACTAACCCTCTCACACTTATATGAAAGAACTAGTGGACCCGGCAATGCTTCGCTATTGCTTAATTTGAAACTTTGAAAGCCTGTAATTCGTATCCCGTGTAATTCAACATCCTGTAATTCGTATCCCGTGTAATTCAACATCCTGTAATTCGTATCCCGTGTAATTAAACATAGGCCTAATGATTGTTACACATAATTAATAAAACAACTTATTTGAATCAAAAGTTTAATACAATTTTAGGTTAGGCCTTTAAAACCTATGAAATATAATAATTAAAACACCTAATATTACAATTTAACATTATATTATTGTTACACATTATAAATAAAACAGCTTATTTGGACCAAAGGTTTAACACAATTTTAGGTTAGGCCTATTATTATAAAATCAACACACTTTTTTTGAAAGAGTTTGGAATAATCACCATAGTAACCAGAATAACACATTAATAAATATGAATCAGCTGTTTTATCTGTTATATGGCTGCTTATGGGAGGGATGAATTTTAGCATTTTCTACCCTTTAAATTTAAAATTTTGCAAAATCCTTTCTTAGTACGCCTCTAGATTATTGGACGGATGTACCTTCCAAATTTCAAGTCTCTAGCTTTAATAGAATCGGCTCTGCGTTGATCATCAGTCAGGACATTGCATTTTATATAAGAGACGACTCACCTAGTCTTATAGAATGGGACGATCAAGTATCGTTTAGTACCAAGGACGATCAAGTAGGGGGTTTTAGTACCCTAATAATACGGCAATAGTTACCCCTCATTCTTTAAACTTAAAACGAACTCCTCATTCCCACAATGTATGACGATCGTCACTTTCTCATAAGAGCATCAAACTTACCTACATAAATAATGAACGAAAACCAATTATAACACGAAAAAAATACCCACTTATTCTTTTAAAACGTGTTGACCTCTCATTATTATAAGACGAAACGACCCACTTAGTCTTTTATAACATTTTTATCTCTTATTCTTACAAGACGAAACGACCAAGTTATTCTTTTAAAACGTTTTGACCTTTAATTCATATAAGACG
>JAGFPH010001379.1:247331-274097 GCA_018207615.1 Philaenus spumarius
TAAAACGTGTTGACCTCTCATTCTTATAAGACGAAACGACCCACTTATTATTTTAAAACGTTTTGACCTTTCACTCTTACAAGACGAGACGACCCACTTTTTTTAACGTGACGACCTCTCATTCTCATAAGGTGTGGCGCTTTTTATAAACGGAATGAAACCACATCATATAAACGGGACAGACATTAACCCTATTTTGGTTTCTACACATGACTACATACTGTCACAACTCCCACCACGAACTTTGTAGACAGAACCACTGTAGACAGAAACTCATCCGGCCATAATAAAATTATAAAACAAACCCAAAAACAATTAGGCCGTAAGTTATCGTGAGATCTCTAAAAGTCCTAGCAATCGTCAATCGTGCACAAAAATTCTGCCGGTACCTTGCCTTCTAGATCGTCATCGGTCTACCCACAGATTCAGTAACACGCTCAGAGGTTCACTTTCAATCCTAACCCTGAGTTAATCAAAGTAAGGAACCCTAATAGTCGGAAAATACTTTAAAACAATAAATAATCTTGCATCAGTCTTGGTGTGTGTTTGAGAAGAGAGTAAAACAGGGGACCGCACGCTTTGTTTGTTGTGACTGACATCGGCAGTACAACCGCAATAAACAAGTATAAACCTCTGTTGCTTCAGTATATACACTACACGCTTTTTATAGGTTATATAAAGCAGATGAACACATTTTTCTTAGTGGACAAAACGTGTAAAAATTATTTGTTGTATTTATAAATAGATTCAGGATGTCACAAAAAACAATTGGCGCGCTATACAGGATCGGATTCTATACATTGAAATAAATGAAAATATTCAGTCACTTTTTTCAAATTCGTTTTAGTTTAGTCGTAATCAAAAATTTTGTTTTCTTTTTACAAAAACTCACTGTACCTCCAGAAATTATCCTATCAAGTTAACACTGTATGCGGGAAATATGTGAATTGAGAAATCTTGAGAGTATGTTTAAAGTTATGAGGAGAATGCATTCTTGGAATCGAAGAATAAAGACACCAGGAAGGCGGAAATATTTCCTGAGATACCTTCAAACGTCCTATTTACTTTTCCGTAAACAAATATAGTATATACTACGTGCCATTCTTAGTTGTTCGATTCGAGTCAAATTATTCAAATAGTTCATCTTTAATCAGTCAATATTTTAAACTCGTGCGAATATCTTAAAAGACGGTGCATTAAACTGTAATTGATTTAATAATTAGCGTTATTTCTGTTTATTTGAGTTGTTTTAAATCGTATTATAGTCTATTTCACTAACCTGGTGACAAACAACACAATATGAAAAGAATACAAACTCTAAAACTGTAAAATACAGTTTGATTAAAACAAGATAGTATTTTGTAGATGGCCTACGGAAAACCCAGGATCGCACCAAAACAATGCCAAACAACTATAAATATATTCGTCACAGGAATTACTTTCATCCTGGCCAAACAATGGGTCGTACTGAAATAGTTCCAATAAAAAAGTTTATTCAATTAACTATATATTCTACAACTATCTCGCAAAAGTTTTCATTATGTCAAATTACAAATTGTGTCTCTTTTGCTTTGAGTTTTTGTTGTTATCACTTTTATTTTGTATAAAAACTTCCTACAATTAATTGTCTTCCCAATTAAAACATTATATAATTTTTTTTATGAAATAGTTATTTACTTTTGTCCTAGTTTTCTCTAAACGGTATTCACCTTTTTATATAAATATTGTATGCAAGCAGGTAAAATTATAAGAAGGTGAGACGCAATCCATTACGGAGTTGCAACTTTCTTAGTTAAATGTAATTTGTGAACCTAGTTTCCGTCGAATCGGTTGTAACGCCAAGGCAGGTTCAGGGAGGAAGTAGAGGGAATGACACGTCATTAGGCCAGGCACATTCCTAGCCTGAGAGTACTGTACTTTCCAAAGGATGGAATTCATTCATCAAAAACTTCTACAATTTCTCATGCCAAATACACTCCATTCTCCCAGTTTAAGAGTACGGTGATTTTACTCCCCTTTTAGAATAAATGCTTTTGTGATATATGATTTAAATTACAATTTTAATTTAAATAACACCTATTAACGTCACCAGGCTTATTAGTCACTAGTTTTAACCACGACTATTTTTACTAATACTGTGCACTGTAATTACATTGTGGCTATGCACAACTGCAGTTTCATTAACTAAATACAGTTAAGCAATTAATATTTAATCCTGGGTGGCAGGTCACCATTAGCCCGTCATCTAGCTTCCAATCTTTTGAATATCAAATGCAGTTTCGCAAGGAACCTCCGTCAGACTTTTTAGACGCCTAACTTTGCCACCCTGTGGATTCACTCTAAAAAAATCCTCTCATTCGCGCAAAACCACCGGCCCCTACTGGACAAGCATCAGGCTCTAGGTCGCCTACACCCTTCCCCAACCCAAGTACCTCTGCCATAATCAATACTTTTCGTGAAAATATCAAGAGTATACAGTAATCTGTTTGAATTTACTTCGCCTCGAATGGCCGCAGGGGTTATGTACGAAGCCAGGTAACTCTCTCTAAATCGTCCACCATCATCGCTAACAATCGGGCGCATAACTCATAATATTCCACACGTTTCGTAGCAGATGGTTGCGCAGTAGAACATTTATCGAAGTGAAGGGTATTGTATTGTCTTTATTTAGGGCGAGATAGGACTTTAGAGTGCTCTCTTAGATCTAACCCGTTACATAAATATCAATAATCTATATATTAAAAGAATTTGTGAAAACTTGTGGCAGTCAGTACGGCCATTCTATCCGGCCAATTTCCTTATTTTTTTTTTTTTAAATTGCAAGTAATCATTCACAGATATGTGATCAAGCATTACAAATCATGTATCTTTCGCCTTACAAACGTTATAATCAAATTCAAATTTTTTCTGTGTATCCCTTATGGGTTTTTTTTTTTTTTTTTGGTTCTTTGTCCACTTTGCGTTTGTATACCGTCCATCCGATTGCTTTGAAATTTTGCATAGTAACACAGGTTAACCCTGGGAAGGTTTTAGGCCATTTACCAAAGTCCTAGGACATTAGGGCTACGCCCCAGTGGCCCTCAAAGATTCAATGTTAATCTTGTGGAAGAAAGATTTCTATTGATTTTATCAGCGGCACAAAAACAGCTGTTCGTATAAAAAACTTAGCAACACATCATGTTTGTTTACTTTCATTACCATAGCAACATTACTTAGAAGAAAATTTGAAGAGTATTAGCTTTTTGAGGTTACATTGACAAACTAAAAACAAACACAAACCAAAATCAACGAAAAATGCTAACTATATTTTAATTCAATTCAAACATTGGTTGTTACAAACGTATTATATAAAAAACAGCTAATTTGGATCAAAAACTGAACATAATCATTCACAGATATGTCAAGTCTTATATATTATCATCCGTTCAGCCGCCATTCACCCGAGAAGGAGCTCCGGTATACAATCCTTCAAATTTCCCATGTTACTTATGGAGATAATGTTTAATGAGTTTGAGTCAGCTGCCAAATAAAACAGCTGATTTATGCTCGGTCACCTATGTACAAACGAGCCAAAGATTAACGAGATTCTTTATCGAATTTTCCACCTGCGAGCGAAGCGAAGCAGCCATCTGAGGCCGAAGGCCGAGCCGGGGTTGGGACGCGGAGCGTCCAGGGGCAGAGCCCCTAGTATTACATTAAAGTATAAAACATCACAAAAAAATACAATATTAGTCGAAAATTAAACACAAACCAATATACAAAAAATAATAATAACAAATTAAAATAAAAAGCAAGTTTTACAATCCTCTCAATTAAAATTCCTTCAAAAAATATTACACATAAGCATTCTTCTTAACACTCATACACCCATTCATACAAATCCGATTGTAATCTATTCATCTAAAAACAAGAATGCTTCTTCGATTTTATTCATAAAATAAGATTTTAGGATTTTAAGGGTAAGGGTGGGGGAAGCCAAGAGGTCAGACATTGTGCTTGTAATTGCATGTGCATTCCACCACTTTACTTATGTAGCTGCCAGATATTGATACTCCTCCATTCTCCAGTTACCCTTCTTTCTTCTGCGCACTCGAACCGTTATGAGTTAAAACTTCCTTTCAGAGAATGTTTCACTTCAGTCGATGGATCACTGCGAGCATCGAGATGTACAGCCTTGATGCAACGCGAGTTTAGATGACAGCAAACATGATAAGGAACAAAGAATAACTCGGCGGTCTGTTACACACTATCAGAGCCGTGAACCCGCACGTGGCTCCAGAGGTACCAATACGTTTGAACTTTTCATAAAATTGTTAGTAGTATAGTTGATTTTGTAATTTATAAAGGAAAAATAACAAAAATAACAGAGCTAATAAACCTTTAGAAAAACAATGTTTCTACCGAATGGAACTTACAATATGAGATGCATTGATTGTTTTTACATTACTAATACTCCTCTTACGATAGTGGTGAAACTTTGGCCATTACCAACTTTGGCTGGCGACGCTGGAGTCACCGTTTCTATCGACATCGCCATCCGCGGGTGATGGAAACGGAAAGAACCTGAACCATATTGTATCAGCTGATTCTGCTTTGCTACCTGCTTAAGTATTTTTTTAAATCTGCTTTTAAATGTGTATTTAAGATGAAATGAAAGGGTTTCATAAATTATGTTACACTAAATACTTCAGTTCTTTTGTCTTTCTTAGTTCATTGTGTGTTAAATAAAGTGTGTCTTTTCATTTAGTATTTGTTTAAATTGATTTTACTTTGAAAATGCCTTTTACAGTCCTATTCAAACGTCAAATTGGTTTTGTCACCAAACAACAAACATGAGAAGAATAAATCAAATGAATAAATAAATAGCATATTATAAAAAGTATTTAATATGTTAAAGAAAAAATTGTTATAAAATAACTAAAAAGCATGATTTTTTTGTCGATTTTACCATTAGAAATTAGCTTTGGAACTTTTTATGCAACACTTAAACATTTTCCGGAGAAGGGGCGCCGGGGGTACAGGTCCACACGGGAACAAAAATATGGCCGGGCCGGCTCTGCACTCTATACCTTTATTTCATCATCGGAATTCCTGAAGGCGAGCGTTAAAGAGAGTGCGGTTAAGAAGAAGTCGCTGGGTTCGATTATTTTTTTCTTAAAATTCTTTCTTCTCCCAGTTAGGCCTATGTGAACGAGGATAGCAACGTATAGGGCAAGTAAATCAATAGCCAGTAGCTTGTTTCGATCCTGCACAACCAGTCTTAGAGGTTCAAACTGGAGCACTGGAGCAAGCTTAACTGACAAATTTAGAAACATGGTAACTCTGCCCCAACAGACAGACAATTTTTAGTTTTTTCACATTTTATTCTATACTAGCTGACCCTTGCGAATATTTCGCAAGTTCGAAGTAGGCCTACATTTACCTGATTTAACACGTTGATTTAATTCAGTTAATTAAGTTTATTTATTTACATTGGTTTATAAATAACAGTTTCCCTATACAATCTTACAGTGTAAACAATCTAACTAACAGCTGTCATGCTAGTTAAACAGATGGTTAGTAGATGGCGCCTTTCATTAGGAACATACAGAGTATAATATAAAAGTTTTTTAAATCAATTTTTGTTATTAAAACATGAATTTTAAGCTGTTTGTCTATTTTTCCCGTGTAGTGGTTAAGGAAAGCTTTAAAATGATGCCTCATTCATGTAATTTGATGATGTATTAGGGAAGTTATGGCGTACCGACAAAAAAATAGTCTTGAGAAATAATATATGCGATATAGATAAATTAATCTCTCTGTTATCTAAACAAAATCTACTTATTCACGTAAAACCCACGAGGGTTGGTAAGCAAAGCGAACAGGGGCGGGAGGCCTATAGATAATAATAAATTATTATTAATCAAAATATAATCTAATATTTTTGCTTAACATATACCCTAACTTCTTGATATCAGGAGGTTCCTACGTTGTTAAGTATGTTGGTCTAACGTCGTAAATTATTTTACTTCTTTCAGTTTTATCGTAACTCAAAACATTATACATCAGACAATTACATTTTAAAATTATTTTCCCGAAGGCGAAACCCTTCATATCTTAAGCACAGAGTTGAATTCACGGTACAAGTTCAGAGTTATGACATCAGACATAATTAATGAAGCGAACCTGTTGGCGGAGAGCCAAACTATTTAATCAACGTAACCTTAAAAGGTCTTACACCGTGTTTTAATTTAGTCGACATCATTAATACACTTTGCAACTTTGTTATTAGAATGCATCAGATTTGGTATCACTCAATGTTGATTCTTTGTAGGAAGACAGTGTGAACGAATCAGTTATAACAATGATACCTAAGCTAAGGAAAAACTCACACACACAATACTTAGTAAAATTCAACAAAATTTTATTGAGTCTCACCGTCAATGACTTCACCAATTGACAAGGCAGCTTAACACAGTCTCGTGTCACTGAAATTCAATTGGACGAGGGAACCAGTTTAATTATTTTTAGTACATCTATCTACCTTTTTTAAAAAATAAAGTTGATATGGAAGGAGGTCCCGCCTTAAACAAACAGTGTTCAGCAAAGATATAATTATTTATGTCGTGAAATTAAGGAATTTAAGCTCGTCTATCCAATAATACTATGGATTTTATTTTAATTTTTAAATACGCCAGTTATTACAATGTAAAATTTCCCGTCCTACTGCTTAGAATTGCTCACGAACAAACGCTTCGTTTGCAGTATAACATAATTTAAAAATATATAATGGATATCACCCACCTTATAGATGAAAATACTTTGTCCAAGTGCCGTAGTCCAAATTTAAAAACAATATTAGGAATGTATTCCACGTCATCACCCATTTTGTTCGACCGAATAGTTACAATAAAATAGGATGTTTTAATTAATATCGGCGAATCTAAAGCACCTACTAAATCCTGTTTAATTGTTTGCCCAATTTTGGAGTTAGTAATATTACTACTATAAAATTAAATAGTCACTAGAATTGACAATTTCTGTATTTAGTAAGCACAAACTGTTACAAATGTGAAACCGTTTCGTCAGGAAACCTAATTTATTATTAAACCAATGTATTATGTATGAAATCAGTTTAGAACTCTATTCAACCGTATCTGAGTTGACGATCTGGGCCAGTTAATACGCTTTTATCAGGAACAAGCAGCCATAACGGAAGGTTAGGAATTGATTTTTTATATTTTTGTTACTAAAGGACAAACAGTATTAGATCACTAAAATAACGATTTATAATAAATTCATGTTACAAACCATTAATAAGAAACGTTTTTTAACCCTCTACGCAAACAAAGGAGAGTGTGTACCTGGTTATGCATATAAGCTCCCAAACGTATATGAACCGATTTTTAATTAGTATATTTTTGTTAGAAAGGTGACTTTGAACGAGAGTGTCCTTAACTATTCAAAAAAATCGGTCCGACCGTTTGAAGATAATAGCTCTTTTCTAGTTTACTTTTTAGATGGTTTTTTGAGTCGGGGTTTTTTTAATTTTAATTTATGGTTATTTCAAAACTGATATTCTTAAATGCAAATCAACATCATCGTTCAACTTTTTCAAAAAAATTATAACTTTATAAAGATTACAAATGTGCATTCCATATAGCGGGCAAACCAGTTTAAAACTAAGGTTTTAACTGAAAAATCACAATTCTTAACTAAAAAATAACTTAATGAATTATTTCAAATCCCAGAGCCCCCAAAAACCAGTCGTTTTTTAAAAGTTATAACATTCTTACGAAGGGTTGGAAGAAAACAGATTTGAATACGTGGTCTGGTTTCAAAACGGCAGTTCCAAACGTAAAAACTTCACGATGGCAGTCCGAAACGTAAATAAAACTTCAATATGGCAGTCTTCAACGTAAAAGGCTTCAGAGTTGCAGTCCTAAACGTAAAAAACTCAAGATGACAGTCTCAAACGTGAAAAATTTCAGGATGGCAGTCAAAAACGTACAAAACTACAAGATGGCAGTACTAAACGTAAACAAATTAAAAAACATAGCAGTCCCAAAATAATGTACCTCTCAAAATATGTTTACATTAGAAAATTCTTCAAAAACTACCTCAATCCATCAAAATATGCCTTTTTGTGGCACTAGGGGTTAAAACAAATAAATATTTTACTTAGATTCTTTAACAAAATATTAACCGTCTAAACTGATTCATTTACTAATTATACGTCTTGCAAATGTGATCTCTTACAACCTGAGTATTTATAAATCAATTTTTTAAATAAATGAAGGTGCATTATGTATCTGTCCGAGGAATATTCTCATTTTCAACTCTAATCCCATATCCCAATTTGTAATTTATTAGAACTTTGTAAATCTACACACCGATTTAAAATTTTCTTTTAAATTTGTGTAGTCGTGGGACCCCCATCTAGAACAAAGTTCATCACGCCTTTTCTTCAAATCCTAATGTAATTTAATATAGATATTATTTTGATTATTGATATTTATAAATGTACGTGACTTGATGAAAAAGCGTTATGTCCCTCACTATGAGTAGCGTAGTGACCGGCCTAACGTGAACATCGCTATAAAGAAAAATACTTAAACTTTTAACAATCTCCAATACGGAGTAAACAAAAACAAAAAACAAAGGATTAGATTGACATACTAAAGAAGGTAAAGAATAATTAATTACTTAGTTAATATATTATTAGTTTGTTCTTCAAATAATTAATGTGCCCCTGCCATGGTAATCCAGAATAAACAAGTACCAGGAAACCTAATTGTTTAATATGTTATATTCAACTGTAAAAATGAAATCATTGTTTTTGGTATACTAAATCTGTACATACAAAATGCACATATACCATATTGTCAAATCCGAACAAAATATTTAATCTTATTCAAGTTTTAATAGTACTTTGTTTACCGTTCATACAGTTTGTTTAATCATACGGTTTTATTGAATGAAACTAGAACACAAAATCTCAAACGCGTTTCAATGACAATGCCGCTAAATTCATTGATGATCGAGCTACAATAATCGACTCCTGTAAAAGCGACTGTACTTCCGTACGTACATGCATACGTACCCAGGTACGTACGTGAGTAACATATAATATTTCAGCTGATTTCATCCATCACCTGTAATACTTAAACAAACCCAGGGTAGATTATAGTTTGGGGTTATATTTACAACTTCAATCGTTATAATTTCTTGTGAAGATGATTTTTTTTTAATATGAGTTATATAACTAATGTATGCTATAATTGACCGAGCGAAGCGAGGTCTCCGTTTTAACTCGACCGTTCGGCATTTCGTCTGTGAGTCTATGTGACTGTCTGTCTCACGATTACGGCCAAACTCCTTGACCGATTTTGATGATTGTTTGCATGAATGTTCCTTATTCCTAGCCCGAGCCATGTATATAGGCTACACGGTTTTATCCATTTTTCATTTTTAACCGCTTAAATAAAATAAAAATGGCGGCCGGACCGTTTCTCTCAGTGTAAGCTTTTTTCCAAAGCCAGTGTGTGGCTTAACCGTAAGTCGAATTTAAAAACTAATAATATTTTGTTAGTAGCAAATTAGATTTTCAACAAAATTGTATTCTTGATTTTTTCCGTATCTCTTACGGTAAGCTCACAAAATGGCCGTAAACTTCAAATTTGTTCAAAATCGTCCCAAGTTTTTGTATTTTAATCATATTTTTATACGTTTACTCTAAACCAATTCAAAAGTGTTACACAGCTCTTTTGTAGATAAAGGTTCATAAAATGCATATATGCAAGTAAAAAAAATTATTGAAGTAAAATTATCAAAGTTATTAGCTCAAGAAACAAGCATGTTCAGTAACGGAAGGAAGAAGTTCAACTTTAGGCCTACATAAAAAGTAGTAACATTTTTTGTAATTTTTCCATAAATGTAAAAAAGTTTTGTAATTTAGTTCTAAATAGAACTGTAAAAAAATATTTATCAATTTCTAATTTCTTATTTTCAAAACACCAGTTTTTATGTTCCTACTACAAGACTGCTAACAAAACTAGGCCTGTTTTAAATAGTAATTTAGGAATATATACTTTGCCCAAAATTGACATATTATTAAAAGAAAGTAGAGAATAAATCAAAGAATTGAACTGTATACTTATAAATTATTATTTTATAAAAGTATTTGACTTATCTTTACTTGAATTACAAAATGAGATGAAACAAGTGAAACCTCGCGGCGATAAAGGTCATACAAAAAATGACCATTGGACAGAGTGGAAAGTATTGGTACATGGGTTGAGATCACTATCACGTCGCTTTAACATCGTTTGTTTTCATTATTTCTAATATTGGAATATGATATGGAACTGTAAATACATTGTTAAGATTTAGTTATTTAAGTACCGTATGTAAATATTTAATTCTATGTTTACCCTCAATAACACGATATTTGTCCCTACCTTATGCATTATTAATCTGCATACACAATGCCCCCTAAAAAAAGTCTTTAGCAGTTAAAGCTCAAGAAAAAAAACGAGAACTAGAAACCTCGGAATCGCGGGAATTGCAAAATAATGTTTCACTGGCTAAACCTTGTGTTTACTTCCTTACTGGCACACTATTTTTAACCTAAGCTCAAAACCACATTTGTTATTTCAACGAGCGAGGTCTACTGTTCATACTGTTCACAGAACTACTAGTATTGCTTTGAGGTTACGAAACTGTATATAAATACAACCTTTTATCATCAATATATTTTTTTTAATAAAAATTTAAAGAAGAGGTACCGAACCAATTCGTTTAACTTCGGAAACATTCGTACATTTTCGTGTAACATATATAAATATATTCGATTATTAATTTCTTCACTATAATATTAATAACTTCTAAATCGTTTGATCTATCAATATGAAATAAAAGCAAATTAAAAGATAGCATTTTGTACCTTTCTTTAAATATATAATAACGTAGATTATGTAAATAAAAATGTTTAACACATAAGCCTACAGTTTTATAATTCTTATTATTGTAGACATTTACCGAATTAAAAATCCCCGTCAGCACAGTAGGTAGGCAAATACGTATTACTTGTTGTTGTTTTTAAAAATCCCCGTCAGCATAGTAGGTAGGCCTAAATAAGTATTCCTTAATGTTCGTTTTTAAATAGTTTGTTATTTAAATGATGTATTGTTGATATGTATCGAATTAACCAGCCTATGATTTTTTACGGGGGCTTACTACAACTCTTATAGTTAAAACGGAATTCTTATAAACTAGTACAGTTATGGTAAGATTATTATAGCTCGTGCATCATTGAAGATGGTGATATTTTCGTTGAAACGCGTTTGAGTTAGTAAACGTATTAGTTGTGAGATTTTGTGTTCAAGTTTTATTCTCTCAAGTTATCTTCTTTACAAGTCAAGCTCAATAGTTATTTTTGAACACTCAATACTTGGTGCAAATTTTTTCGAAATCGATCTAATAGTTTTCTCTCTAGCTTTGTATACATAGGCCGGGGTCCCAAAACGGATATTTCCACAAAAATCTCAACATCGATTTGATTGCGATCACTATACTTTCTCTATACTATTTAGTATAGTGAGAAATTAAAACACAAAACAAATAAAAGTATTGAAATTAATTGTGTTTAAAAACTGAAAATGTTTGCCTGTCTTTTAAAATTACAGGTCAAACATTTTTTTACGTTTGTTAGAAACTAGAAATCCAGACGTTTAGATATTGTTTACAAACACTGTATACCTACACATATAAATATAGTAAGGAAGTCATGAACAGACTGATATGTGGTACTGACTTGCAAACCGCATTTCTGAGAGCATATAAATAGCCTGCATTGCATTCTATACGGAGCTCTGTCTCTCCATGATTTCTCTATTCGGGTTATACATGGTGTATATATAAATCACGCGTTTTTATGAAGAAGCGCCTGCTCGTTGCATGCACTGAACCTAACACAACACATGACTGTTGGTAAACTAGATCACTAGACTAATTACTTGAAATGTTTAATATTAAAATATTCAATATGTTACATTGAAAACTTTAAACTGTATTAAAATCCACATGATGTATATAATTTGAACTGGTAAATAAAATGTCATGCAACTGGCCATACTGTGTATGTTTTATATAGCATTCTAAATGCCGTGGCTTTAAACTTGTGGGAAAACAAAACTGAAAATTAAAAATATTGTAAAACAAAGTTTTGTTCTATAAATGGTTTTATAATGCTATTTTCCATTTCAAATACATAGATCTGCTGATTGAAGATATTTTATTGTTGATGCAGTAATATGATATTTCGATTAACAGCTGATTTTATATCAGTTGAAACAATAGTTTATAGGTTAGGTTAGTAATAGTTCTAAAACATGCGGTTCTTTTTAGCCTTTTATTATAAAATGTACTATTATATTATTAACTTATTAATTTGATTGAGATATTAATTATTAGTATATTCAAGCTTAGCTTAGATAATGGTTGAGCCTACACCTTTATTAAAAATAAATGATTGATTATCTGTGCGAAGGTAGTAAGTAGGTTTGCATGCAAACACGCACAGTTCTCTTAGTAGGCCTACGTTATTATTTATTATTTATAATTACTTATTTGCACAATTCCCATCATTTTTGAATCAACAAAATAGACGAATTTTATGTAAGAGTTCTTAATGAAAATGCGTAAAAATTAGGGCCGACAAAAAGGACAATACTTTTCAAAAACAGATTTATTTGGTGTCTACATTGTTATATTCCATAATCATTCAATATTTATAAAATCATATTATGTTGAGTTTAGGCAGTTTTGAAAAATCTAGTAGTACTCTAATAATAACATTTTTTACGAAAGGAAAAAGTTATTAACATGTAAACGCGTTTGAGCTTTCAAACATACACATTCTACAACACCTCACTCAACACCCAAACCCGATTTAGGGTAATCCTCAAAACGATTTCAAAATAAATTCCCGAATCGGATATCGAGTTTCAAAACCAACACGCTGTTACAGTAAATGATTAATTAATTATTTGCGAAATTTAAATTGTATACATTTCGTTTAGCAATGCCATAAATGGCGAGTTAAGTTTGTTTTCATTACTTCAGTGTATGTGTTTATCGTGTTAAATATATGTGTGTTTAATATATAAATCAAAATATGTACGAGTTCATTTTTAAAAAGTTCGTTTCATATAATATATTTGTAGTAAAAAGGTAGCACTAACAAAACTATCAATTGATATGGGTTTGTTTATCAAATCCTTTCTAGGTAACCCCCTACATGCAATTCACCCGCTTCGCGTTACCCTTACACGCAGTTAGAAAAGAAGAAGATTTTGAAATTCCCTGGCATATAAAGGTCGCATGGTGAGTTTCGTCAAAATCTAAAATTGTTTAGCCATTTACACCTTCACACATGATTAGTTGTTTGTCGGAAAGTCGATGTTTTCAGTCAATCTGCCACTCGCAAACGAAAGCGAAAATTCAAATTCAGATTCCGGGGTGTATTCGTACTCCTTTTCGTCTGCTTACGTTAAAAAATGTCACAACTCTCACATACTTTTTAAAATATTGCCTACTTAAAGCACAGAGGATATAAGTAATACCAGAGTGCTCGAAGGATAGGGAAATGTGTTTCGCCTTTACTGAAGCGCTGGTGTAGCGTCGTAACAGAGCTTAGTGGCC
This sequence comes from Philaenus spumarius, assembly GCA_018207615.1. NCBI lineage: Eukaryota > Metazoa > Arthropoda > Insecta > Hemiptera > Aphrophoridae > Philaenus > Philaenus spumarius. The sequence continues at coordinate 261,015 of JAGFPH010001379.1, forward strand.
AAGAGGCTAGCGACGTTGCCGCTTTGAACAGTGTGTGAGAGAGAGAGGAGATGGACAGCTAATGCACGCACACTAAACACTACGGCGACAAAAAAGGACACTGGGCCGGGTGTTGGCTGCACGACTTGGCAACGTTAGCTAGCTAACATCGCTTGTCGCGCTCTGCAGCGGCCAGCTAACATATTAACGAAATTACCGAAACACATTTTCCTATCCTTCGAACACTCTGGGTATTATATCATCTGTGCTTAAAGGTAGTTAACCCATTTTACCCCAGAAATAATCTGTGCATTATTCACTGACTTTCGAACTTTGGGTTTCAACTCTCATGAACTAAAGAAAAAGACTTTGTGCATAATAGTAAGGAGGAAATTAAGGGCTAGAAACTAGAACCACAGAAAAAATGCCCAGACAGCTTATTAACGTGTTTAAATGTGTAAATTGTGTGCAATACCACTCCAGTAATTACAATGAACCTACATTTGGCTGGTCATTTGCTATTGCATTAGAAACACTCTCGAGGACAGGACGACATGACTATCACTTGTAACCATTTTAGAATTGGCCGTCTTATTTTTTATTTTATTTTATTTTTTTTGTACATGGATACAAATAATAATTTTGCTGAAAACTCTAATCTACTCATGTTTTTGTTTTCTATACATATATAGTTTACCATCTACGAACTATGGTTTACACTAGCTCTGCCTGCGAATTCATTCGCTCAAACATTCACTATCTACGCATTCTTAAACGATTGTACCAGTGGAAATAAATTAAAGGACATTTCAGGTGACTATATGCCAGGTGTGTTTCAAAATTGAGAGCCGATCATCGTGATGAGTACGCAATACAATGTCACGTCTATTGAAATCCTGATCATCTAAGACCCGCACAACTTTATCTGTATCGGGGGCATTGTACCTTCCACGATGTTCTGCTACAATTTTGTCCCGATGACTTGCAGGCGCGTTTATGCAATATTGATACATACCGTCGGTATAGTTTTTGCGTGCACAGCTCCGTTAGTTAAAACATAGGCGCATTAGAAGCACTTTAAAATTGGCACATATTTTTGTATTTTTAGCCGATTTTAATTAATAAACACTAAATGTTAGCCTAAGCTTTATCTCAATACACATCAAAATTGGTTCAGCCATTGTGGAGATTAGCGTGCACAAACGCACAGACAAAACTTCTGTTTATGACTTTATTGTATGTATAGATGATCATGATTAACTAATCACACTAATCCGCAATGCTGAATAAACTTGGTAAAATAATTCGTTTAATTTTAATTGTAAAAATTGTTGGAAAATGTTTTAATTTACTCACTCCCTAGAATACCACAACCACCTTGTTACTACCTACAAGTAGATCAACAACAAAGAGTACATTATGCGATCGTTTGACCACGTCTCCCCCCCCCCCCCCCCCCTATTTTTCTATGAACAATAATTTAATTTATAATTATACAAACTCAATCAAATCTGATACAGTTAGGTTAAATCAAGCACGTACCAATTGATTAGAATTGAAACCACGAGTGTCTTTACCAAGAAGCACAAAACGACAAAAACGTAATTTATTGCTAATTGTACACAGCGCCAGAGATAGTCTAGAATCGAAATTTGTATACAATTAATTCTAATTATTTACAAAAATAATTAAATTCATTTTTCAGATTTCATCATAAATACATATAAGTCCCAAATCATTTCAAAATATCAACTGAACTTTAAGTTTTGAGTTTTTTTTGCGATAGCTTAATTCACTTTCGAGCTAAAAAATTGAAATATTTTGTCACTAGTAGTCTACATCATATATTGAAAAGATCATGCTTTTGGGTGATTCGACAATAAAGACGTGCATTAACACCCGTAAATGCATCGAACTCGGTGAAGAAAGCACCTTTTAGAAGGCTGGCCGTATGCTATTTCTTTAGTAAGATGTTTTAGGTCATCTAGGATGCTGCTTCAATTGCGTTTCCACTAATTGCGGGCGTATTTTTGATTTTCGTAACATGCAAACGGAACTTAATTTTAAGTAAACTCCAATGCACAAAGTTGTCCCAATGTTTTCAAGTAATTCAACTGAAAATCATGATTTTCGTCTTTACTTGTTTATGAGCCAATATATTAAGGAAAATTTTTAATTGACCATTTCTGTCATCTAGGAATTATAGTTTAGGTAATCGTGAACAACTTCCAGCAAATTACCAAAGTTCATTTTCAAGATTCGATCGTTCGTAAAACTGGCGGTAGCTGTATTGAACTGTTTCGTCATTCAGTTGCAAACTCGTTACATTCGTCCTTACTAAAAACTATTAGGTAAGTTTTCCAGCTTGAACCTTCTAAATGTCAGTTCTTTTACAGCTATTGTTGCTGTACTCTAGAAACTTATACCAACGATAGTAAATTTCTTACAGTCTGGACTCTAGAACTATACATAGAAAATACCTAGAGATATGCATTATAAAACTATTTATTTCTATAAAAAAAACCCTTACATCTTTATAGTGTAAAGCAGTATTTAGACTTTCATTACCATAACAATAAAACAACAAGTATATTATTAAATTATGACACCTAATGAAGAATAACATCTTCTCCTATTAAAGCGAGTGTACATACGTGAATAACAATGTAATATAACAGCTGATTTCACACATCATCTGTAATACTTAAACAAAACCTAGCGCAGATTATACTTTAGGATTATGTTTACAACTTAAATCAAAAATGTAATGTCTTGTAAAGTTGATTTTTTTTAAGTATGGCTTGTAGAACTAATGTAGGCTATAATACGTTATAAGATTTGCTCTAAAGTTATAAAATAAGATTCATTTTTAAAGGTAACAAGGACTCACTATTGAATGACCAATTATGCTTTTCTTCGAACTTAATATACGATACGGCAATCAGAATTCATGATAACTATCTTGAATAAACAATTTATGTAGACCCATTGCTAAGTATTAGGCATGAAACGTCAGTCGTCCATGGACTGTGTAACGGTACCCACCATGTTGTAACTTTGTGTTGTGTGTTTGTGTTGTGTAATATGTTGTGTAACTTTTATATTTTAATGTGTTGACGATCTCGAGTGAGTGATTCTCTGAGGATGGGGCACAAGCTCTGAAACGCGTCAGGAAAACTGAAGCAAAGAAGTCACGTGGCGGAGCCAAATGAGGTAAAATATTGTTTAATTATAAAATAAGTATAAATACAACATTATATCATCAATGTATTCATTTATACAAATTTAAAGAAGAGATACTCTTTCGCTTAACTTCGGAAATATTCGAGCATCTTCGTATATATATACTGTATAAACGTATAAACATATAAACGTATCGATTATTATTTTTTAAATTATAGTACCAATAACTTTGTTGTTTTTAAATAGTATTTTTATAATAATGATGTAGGTCTGATGTGTATCTAGTTAATCTGCTTGTGACTTTTCCTGGGGCTTACTAGTATGAAATAAATATTGTTTTGTTGTTTGTATTTTAAAGAAATAATATTGATAATTAATTTCATTTAAGCATAGCTTAGAGAAAATTGGTACATTCGATGGATTAAAATATTGCGAGAGAGCACGGTGGCCGACGTAGGAATTCGACACGAATACGACACACATGAATGAATATGACATACGGATATTAAGTACTAGTTCTCTGTCTACGCATTGTGGACAATTTCCAAACTGAAACTAAATAAACGGCCAAAACTATAAACTCCTTTGTCTTGAACTCATTCCAAACTTTGTTGAGAGCCGGCTCTAACTGGATTCTCTGTGTAACGAATAGTATTAGTTAAATGATAAGGACTTAGCCAATAGAAATAGTCAAGGTACCCTTTTTAAAAAAATAAGAAAACCTTAAAGGAAATAATTAAGTATGGTTATTTAGATTTTTTTTACTTTCTCCACCCTATACGTATTATATGAAGAAAGTATTGTTTTCCTAAAAATATTCGAATTTGAATTTTCAGTTGAATTATCTGTTTTGGTGCTCCCAGAACCCCAAAAAATTTTTTAGTGCAATTATCTGTGTTGGTGCTCCCTGAACCCAAAAATATTTTTAGTGGAATTTTTTGTTTTGGTGCTCCCTGAACCCAAAAAAGTGTTTTTAGAGTGGTGTCTGTCTGTCAGTCTGTCTGTATGTATACACAACCAGAGAGGACACTATTGGTCCGATTTTCATGAAATTTGGTATGTAGGTACTAAACCCTAATATCTCCAGGCGTTTTTTTTTTAATTTTTTTAAAATTTTTAATTTTTAAGGGTAATTTACCCCTAAAACCCATAAAAAACGACAAAAATGCAAATTTCTCAAAAACGGCTCAAACGATTTTGATCAAATTTTCAGTATTTATAGTGGCTTAAGGTGCCAAACAAAATGACACCACCCGCTTTTATCAAAACTTCGGCTTTTTATAACTATGGGGAAATGTTTAAAAATAAACAAGTTTGTGTTGTCAATCTAGCATCGCGGCAGCGGCCGCACGGGGTAGCATCACGGTAGCGAGCACGGCCAGTAATTCAAAGGTCGCGCGATCGAATCCCACCTGGGACAATATTTTTTTATACGATTGACGTAGGTAGAATATAGACAACCAACGTGTGTACCAAATTTGAACCAAATCTGACTTAAAATCCGGCTGCTAGAGTGCGAACACATAATACATAATATGTTACTTTTGGTCAAAAAACGTACTTCCAATTGTTGGATTTTATTGGCTAACGAACTCTACCGAGCTATATAGGCAACCAACGTGTGTACCAGAATCACTGGCATCACTGTTCTCTTTCCTGCAAACACGTGATTTATTTATATACTAGGGGAGACCCCCTGTGTGTTCTGCACGCCAACCCCCGATGGAACTTCTAAAAACATAAGTTATGTAACATAAGCTACCTCAAAACTAAGATAATAAGCAATGTTAAATGTCCAAATCAAATTGTTTCGTATATTTTATAACAACAATCATAATAAAGGTTAAAAGAACCAGTAAGGCTCAGGTGTAACTTACACTTAATAAAAAACCTAACCAAAAAATTACTCACTATCAATTACCGTATATTATCAATAAATAGGCCTACTATATATCTTATTTATTTTTAATTAGGATGTAACATAGTTATTTCTTATTTTTAAATTCCTTAACGCAAGTTTTTATTAGTTTGTGTATGTTGAAGCATGTGTTGATTCAGTAATAGGCCTAACTTAAAATATTATTTTGTAATAAATCCTGGACGTCCGAATCAACTGTTTTATCTGTTATTTTATTCAATTGGTTGCTATGGTAATGAATGTAAATACATTCAAGGGGTTGTTTCATCAGTCTAGGCCTAAAATAAAATTATGTTTAATATATTTTACCTGCCTTAACGGCAACATACACAAATGATTTATGTTTTTGTGCACATCTTTAAATGATATAAGTTTCATCTTTCAATTGTCGTTGTTTAGTTTTTCATAATGTTGCTTATTTATTGGTCATTATCATAGCTGTTAGGCGCTATGTGTTTAACGTCCAACTTGATCTTGTGAATTTGTTCGTTGAAAGATATTGACCACTAATAATTTTCTCTAAGCCAGCTGATTCCTTTTGCTATAATTGTCTGTTCTTAGATGCACAATCACCTGTTTTAATAATCAGCTGGCTAGGAAAACTTAAAATGATGATAAAATACGTTTTAAAAAGTTCTTTTATTACATTCTAAATGAAATTACTTCCACAAATGTAAGTAAATTATACAAATATAGAATGATTGATCTTTCATTTAAAACAAACCGCGTGTAAATCGGTTCAGTGGAAACCTCAAGTAAACTCTTCAAAGAAGTGCAAAGTTGAAATTTTATCCCATGTTAAATTGAATTAAGGAAACTTTTAATCTCGTTTTTTAAATGGTTACTGACCAAATACCAAAATCTAAGGTAAAATGTTCAATTATAGGGGTTATTCCCTTTCAATTTGACACTGCCCGCGTGTAAATTGGCAAAGTGGAAGTTTCACACGTTCTTCCGGAAAATTTAAATTTTTTTGTTTTAATATATAGGATTAATTTACAAACACAAACAAAATCAACCTAACCATACAATGTGTACATTGCAGTGAAACTACTACACACATGGTTAACAAAAAAGAAAGCCTTAAAATTCACAGTTTAAACTCACAAATCAATATTCAGTTACAATAAGCGTAGGTTGGCAGCACTTCTATATTCATAAATATAAGGGCATCGTACGCAAAGATATAAGCAGGGAGGCGTATCGTAAATTTTTTTAGTTCTGATATCTGATATTGGGATATGGAAGATACGTACCTATTATTAGTGAATACTAATATGTACTAATATTATGAAGAAGTAAAATTTGTTTGTATGTAGGGGGTAATCTCTGGAACTACTGAAACGATTGAAAAAATAGTTTTAGTAATAAAAAGCAACACTATCCCTGAGTAACATAGGATATAATTCATTTTGATAGAAACATTTTTTATTTCAATATTTGTAAATTTCGGACAAAATTCTTAGGTTAGGCCCAGACTTATTAAACTATCGACATTCATTACCATAGCAACCAATTGTATAAAATAACGGATAAAACAGTGATGTTTGCTCTAATATTTCCATTAACAGCTGAATTCAAACTTTGAAGCAATTATTTGTATTTCTAACTTTTAGGTTAGGTTTTTATTAAAATGTAGACCCGAGCCTTGCTGGTTCTTTTAACCTTCATTATAACTGCTGTTATAAAACAACATAATAATTTGATTTGAACATTTATCATTAATTACCAACTTGGCTTTGGGGTTATTATTGATCCTACACCTTTATTACGAAGAAAACATAACATGAATATGTGTATAGAAGCTTCCAACGGGGTTGGCGTGCGGAGCACGCAGGGGTTTCCCCTAGTTGTGATACATTCACTCGTACAGGAAGAACTCGTCAAAACTACTGACAAACCATAGAGTGATCCTTTAAGGTTTCATTTTTGTTTAAGGTGCGGTATCCTAAATACGATAAATTTGAACGCAATACGAACAATTTCAGGACTTATGTTTGAATACATTTTTCACTTTAAAAATTTGAAACATGAGCTTTTAAAATGACGGGGGATTTTAGAAGCATGTACACTTTTCATATGGTAAAGTAAGCTATTAAAGAAACAAATAAACAACCAGTACAGTAATTCCCGCGGACAGTCTGCATTTTTTTTAACCCACAAACAGATTCATTCAAAACACAGATCGCATTCAAAGTACCGCGTTCTTTCACAACAACGAGTTCAAGGCAAGAGGGAAGCGCAAGTTTTTGAATTAATCATTTACAGCTCCGGGTTTTGGCCGCGATACAATTTGGCCGAAGCCGAGGTTTTAAGTTTTTCTCCTCCCAAGACACATTAAACATTAACTAGACTATTATTCCAGGGCTAGCTTTTGTTTGCGCTGGAGACACGGTAATGTTAGCCACGCCTTTCTTCAACAAAGATAAACCGCTTTGACCAAGATAGAATAAATGGAGTAACATTAAGAACAAAGGCGTGTACGGGATCGGACATAAGTTTTAAATATAAAGGACGCAAAACTGTGTTGAATAAACTGGACTGTACAATAGGATGTACCGAAATTCAGACAAAAATATACAGCTGTTTTAAATGAACTGTTTACTGGTGAAAATAAATAAAATCAACTATAAACGCGAGTGTACGTCCGTACATTGAGTAACATACAATGTAACAGCTGATTCAACCGTCATCTGTAATACTAAAACACACCCAATGTAGATTATAGTTTGGGGTTATGTTTACAATTTCAATCGTTAATATTTCTTGTGAAGCTGATTTTTTTTAAAATAAGAGTTATAGAACTCATGCTATATAGAATATAGAACAAATGCTATAATAGGCCTATCCGTTATAATATTTGCTTGGAGGTTATAAACTGTATATAAACACAACCTTTTATCATCAATATACTTGTTTATACAAATTTAAAATAGGTACATATTCGCTTAACTTCGGAAACTTTCGTACATCTTCGTATAACATATAAACATATTCCGTTATTAATTTCTTCGCTATAATATTAATAACATCTAAATCATTTGATCTATCAATATAAAATAAAAAGCAATAATTAAAAGATGGTTTTTTATCTTTCTTTAAATATATAATAACGTAGACTATGTAAATAAAAATGTTTAACAAATAGGCCTACAGTTTTATAATCCTTATTGTTATACACATTTACCGAGTTAAAAATCCCCGTCAGAATAGTTAAGTAGGCCTAGATAAGTAATCCTTAATATTGTTTTTAAATAGTTTGTTTTTTAAATGATGTATTTCTGATGTATCTAATTGTTACTAGTTCTCATGTAAACATAGATTCGGAAATGCATCGTTATCCAGTTATTTACCATTTTTTTTTTTTTTTTATCTTTAGATGTAGGACGTATACTGAACGCAAATTTTGAATACATATTCGTTATGACATCTGTTACACATGTTAAACCAAAGGTTTTTTCATATATTTTCAAAAAGGCGGGGATTTAAAAAAAACTTTAATATAAAATATCTCTAAAACCAAGCACTACATTTACAAAATATTTTGGGAAACAAAGAAGTTTATTTCTGTAACACAAACAAAACGGTTTTATTTTTTCCCACAGCTAAAAAGGTTACCGAGTTATCGGCTAAAAATTCAAAAAAAGATTTCTTGGTAACAATAAAGAAACGACAATAATAGTAGGCCTATACAGAAAACCCGTTTTGTTTGTTTTACAAAAATAAACTTTATGTTTCAAATTTTTTTTGTAAAGTTGACAGTTTTCGAGATATTTTACACTAACAGTTTTAAACTGCTGCCATTTTCAAAAATATATGAAAAAACTGGTTGGTTATTTGTACATGGGTAACAGATGTCATACAAAATATGTATCCAAAATATTTTCTACATCCAAAGATATTAAGTATTTTGTAAAAAAAAATTGATAACTGGAAACATTTCCAAACCATTGTTTATGTGAACTTTTTCTTTATTTTCACTAATAGAACACGTCCTGCAAGTTTCTACTTTGTTTGTAACCCTGTATAAATCAGACATTGTTCGACTTGCCGTGACAAGAGGACAAACCAGACATGCAAACAGGCACACAGAAAAATTAGAAACAACATAAACCTTACATTTACGGCTGCAAACAGTACCATAAAAGAATGTATTTATCTAACCATAACTGTCTTCTAAAATTAATCACATTAGAAACAACCAATACATCCATCCAACAATAACAGAAAACATACAAATACTTATAACTAAATAAAACATTAATATACAAAATAGAATAAATAAAAGATCACTTTATTACACAAATCCTATCGTCAATGAGTTCTTAGTTTATCAGTCAACTCTTTTAAGTAGTTAAAAAAAGGTACGTAGGCCTAGATGTTTGTTCCGTTTTCATGTGGATCGGAAGCATACTAAATACTTTTACACCTAAATAAAAAGGTACTGATGCACCAAGTGCTAGCTTCAAAAAACTTTTTAATGTGTAAATGTTAGCTTCAATTTTGTGAAAAAAAAATAGAATATCTTGTTAAGGTTACCGTTTTTTTTTGTTAGTGGCAAGCCCCATGAAAAATAACAGACAGAATAATTAGGTACACATCAGAAGTATATCATTTAAAAACATACTATTTAAAAGGAACAGACTTTATCTAGGCCTACCTTAATATGCTGACGGAGATTATATGTGGACAATTATTAGGATTATAATACTGTTGGCCTTTTTGTTAAAATTTTGTATTTGTGTACATAATTATACATATTAAATTAAAGATAGTAAAATTACCTTTAAATTGCTTTTTATTTCATATTGATAGATCAAATGATTTAGAAGTTTTATTAATATTAAAATGAAGAAATTATTAATCGAATATGTTTGTATGTTATATACGAAGATGTACGAATGTTACCAAAGTTAAACGATTGGGTATTTCTTCTTTAAATTTGTATAAATGAATATATTGATGATAAAAGGTTGTATAACCTCAAAGCAAATGTTATAACGTATTATAGCCTACATTAATTCTATAACCCATACTAAAAAATCAACTTCACAAGAAATTGTATTATTGACTGAAGTTGTAAACACAACCCCAAAGTATAATCTACCCTAGGTTTCGTTTAAATATTACATTACGATGGGTGAAATCAAATATTATATTGTTACTCATGTTTGGACATATATATTCGCTTTTAAATCAGTTGATTTTATTGCTTCAAGTTTGTTTCGGTACTTGCATTAATTTTACCAATAAGACAGGAATTAGTTCAGTGTCAGTGATCTAATTTAATACAAAATTTTAGTTTTAGATTTCCCTCTTTACAATAAATATTTTAAAAAAGCTCATTGAAAGAAAGAGACAAATTTTATTTCTTAGTACATTCATTTTTTAAATGTGCCTATAAAAAGAAGGTTAATCCATTCTTGTGTTTATAAACTGTTATATTGACAACAAAGGAATTGGCGAATCAATCAAAAGCTAAATCATTTTGCTTATTTAGCTTTTAAGTAAATTATAAGATTTAAATTAATCCACCGCTAAAAGAAACAGAACTGATTTCGTCAATGACTTCAACAAATCTGGGTAGAAAGTTTTACCATGAATAAATGATAAACTAACAGCACGCAAGACTATAGGGTGTACTATTTCATTTTGGATAAATCACTTAAACTCTTTTCATTTCTTGGCTACACCAGAGATTGTGTAATAAATTGAAGAGATTTGGAAGTGTTTATTCAATGAATTAAATTGGGAAATGTAATGGTAGCGACGTTCTTGTGAAAAAAGGAGACAAAAGAAAAAAAACAGAGTTTGTAGAATATTTAGCATTACTATAAGTATATAAACATTTCAACTGTAAACATACAAAAGGAATGCAAAACTATGATGGTTTTAAATTTATTTTGTATAATGTTAGACAGGGTTTTATATACAGTGCGTCCAAAAAGTCCCACCCAACAACCTTAGCTTTTTTAACAAGTAGAAATAAATAAATGATCTGCGGGGTAACTCTATATGACACAGGGAGATGAATTTTGGTGTAACCGGCCGTTTTACCCCTTACACCCAAAATGGGGGGTTGAGAGAGTAATTCAAAAATCTTAAATACAAACCTCCATCAAGTGATACCTCGTTTTAAAGGACTTGATAAATGAAAAAGAATGGCACAAATTAGAGGTCTCTATCTTGACCCCATCGAAATTTCTTAAATTAGCCACTTTGTTTTCAACTTTGACTGGCCGCCATTTTCGATAGGATTAAGATAGAGACCTCTAATTTTTGCAATTCTTCTTCATCTGACTTCGGGAGTTATTCTATAAAATAGGGAAATTTATTTTCAATTTGACAAGTTTGTGTCTTCTCACATCATCGGGATATTGATTATAATATTAATTTAAACTGCCTCCAATGTTACTATAATGATAACTTACCGTCACCAATAGTCATTTATTATTATATTAATTTATAAAAATAGTCGGAATGGCAAAAAGCATAACTTGTGATTCAATGTTACATTATAGAATTTGTTCTTTCTTATCAATCTCTTAAAAAAAAAACTTACCGATATGAAAACAATATAATCTTTGAGAGGATAGGCCTAAACGTTCAAAAATGACTTAAATAGTTCAGACTTTCAATTAGGTAGGGTAAGAACTAGAAGGTGGCCTGGAAGAATATGTAACAATTTAAACTGTAGACCTATTCTACATGTCATATTTCGATCACACTACTTTTATTCGCCGAAACGTTAGGTCAAATACTTGAATTTGTTTTTCACATTTATATTTATATGGAATTTATTATTTCCGTTGTCAACGTTCTTTTTTCTCACCAAAATACTAAGCCTACAGCGATTAACAAATATTAATGGATAGAACTTTTTAACGACATAATATAACTTAGTAGTTTACGTTACTGCTGGTTTGTTTATAATTTAAGTTACCGTCTTCAAAGAGCTGCAATGAACCGGATTATACTTGCCAAATGTTGAATTTGTATTTACTTACTTAAATCCAATAAAGGTTGTGTATCAATAACCGAAAATGACAACAAAAAAGCTAGACAATTGCTTTCTGACATAAAATATTATGTAGAAAGAGATATTGTAAATACGTAAACATTAATAAACATTTTGTATAGACTATTTGTTTGCCTTGGACTGTTTATATATTGTAATGAAATTACCTTCAAAATTGTCTTCAGTCCTGTGAATGTAGCACTAGCTACAGCGCTGTTTCGCCGATCACTGTCGGCTTCGTCAGGCTTGTATTAACACATAAAACACGAACTCGAACAACACACAACACTAACACACACAAAATCGGAGAATAACTCCTCGTTAATATAATGTAATAAAAATGTTTGTGGCCACATCACATACATTGTACTTGTCCGACTGCAGGTAGGACACTGAATATAGACGTTGGTTATCAGTAACTATTTATTTTAGGCCTAGTTTAGCGATTACATCGTATATAGGGTTGGAAGAAAAGTTTAACTTATCATTTAGTATGTTATCCGGACTATTTTTGTATTCGTTATAAATCTGAAATTCTTCCAATACATTCATAGTAGTGCCTTTCTTGGCTCTATGTAAAATTTTTAAATTAGTGTTGATGTCAGTGTAAGTGTGGTTTTCGTTTATTAAGTGTTCTGTGTAATTTGAACTCTGTTTGTTTGCTATTGTTTTTATGTGGCTAGGGATATGTTCTTTGAATCTGGTTTTAAACGAACGTCCTGTCTGGCCTATATAAACTTTGTCACAGTCGTTACAAGATAGCTTATATATTCCACTATCCATGAATTTGTCTTTGTAACTGTTTGGCTTGGTCTGTAAGAAGTTACTCAAATTATTAGAAGCTCGATGAGCGATTTTATAGCCATGTCTGCGGAAGGTGTTGCTGACAGGACGATCTAGAATTCGGTTGAACTTCATGGAGATGTATTTTGGTTTTTCAATAATTGAAACTGATTTTTTGGATTTGTTTCTGTGTTTAGTTACT
>JAGFPH010001379.1:280626-293517 GCA_018207615.1 Philaenus spumarius
TAGCCTGGGCTAGCATCATACCCCACGATGCTACGACCCTTAAAATCTTTGGGTGCCTACCCAATCCCTTGTCCAAATAAGTACATGGGTAAAGGGCGGCACCAATCGGTATGATAATGGGATAAGGTATGTACGTAAGTGCTGCTTGCCGGTTACTCGTTCGTCGGGGCTTGGGAAACCTCGCCATCAACGAATACCTGCAAATAATGTCTTTAACTTCTTGTTGCAGGGTATGGGACGGTATCCAGGAGATCTGAAAGCCATCGGGACCAACAGGGTGGACCGGTCGGATAGACGATATCTCCGAAACCGTAGCTGCATTTTTCTGGCGGGCCAGTAACCAGTTTTTGCCTTTAAGTAGACGTGTTACCATGGCAGCACGGTATGCACGGGGCGAGGGAGGCAGATGCCCCAGTACCCTAGCAACAGAGGTTGGACTCGTGGGGGCAGTGTCACTGCTAGACGTAGATTCTACACCCTAACAGTCTATGCATGAGTTGGGTGTTGGAGAGCTCTATTTGGCACCACATAAACCACACATAGCACATTCGTGTGTTCTCTTACTATTCTGTTATCATTTGTTCGATATATTTGACAGTTAAACCACTCAATTAAACAGGCTACACAAAACAGTTTTTATAAATATATACGTATTCAAGTTATTCTCATTTAAAATATTCCATTTTTAAACGGATTATTGGAACAATTTGTTTTCCTTAATAGATGTTTACATTAACGACTAACGTGCAAAACTTCAACTAAATTGATTTGGCCGTTGTAGATATATATATTGTTTCATAAAACCCCAAAATACTCTTATAGGAAGTTTTTGTTTCTTTATTTTGATTTGACCAATATGATCATCCCCTGAATTATTACCGAATTACTCTGTATCTATATGTATACAATCCAAATACCACTGACTCACACATCACGAAATCTCATAAACCACCGAACTTATTGGAATGAAATGTGGTATATAGCTTCCTTTAGGGCCCTAAGTGATCGCCAAGAAAGGGTCGTTTTAAACGTTTTACCGTGACCGGTTAGCTTGATTAGGCCTAATCAATGTTTTTAACGTGTTTTTTGAAAAAGTGTTTTAATGTGTTTCGTGACGTGTTTTTTGTGATTTTTGTTTTGTGTATTAACTTTAATGTTTTAAAGACCTCATGAAGGGAATTATTTTTATTTATTTCTATGGTCTAAAGATGGGTACATAGGTTACCCGAAACCGCGGTAATCACAAAGTGATTTTAGGATTGGATAAGACAAAAAAGCAGACATTGTACCTATTTATTTATTGATAAAATTTTCCAATCCGTGGGCTAACATGTTGAAAATATGTATATATGTTTACCCTCTAAACATTTACAGTGATTTCGGCCTTATTTTAGTCCGATTTCGTAAACATTTTGTGCACTAAAGTCGCTCGGACAAATTCATTAGCCAAAAAAATCCAACAACCGATTTTAGACAGGAAGAAAAATCTTTTTGAGAATTTTTGTAGTAGAATGAAACTTTTGAGGTTTTATCTTATATATATTTTTTTAATATATAGGAAATTTTGGTGTTTTTACACGACGTCATAGCCCATCTGGTCCCCCCAAAATCGATCAAATCATAAAATACAATAAAAGTACAATAAAGTGACTTTGACCACTACGAGCGAGCGAGGCGAATCAGCGCGTGAACAGGGGCTGGTGGCTGAGGTGCAAAACAAATTCTACTAATATTTTTCATACAAAAAGGCATATATTCAGCGCCTTCGTGAGTAGACCAATTTCCCTTAAGTTAGTTGAAAACCTAGACATATACTGTAAACTTAATTTTGGAAATTCGCTAAACACACGTCAACGGTTCAGCGTTTATAAAAATAAAATTATAACACATGTGTGTGATTAGTTTACGAAATTATTTAATTATCACACTCTTATTTAACTACCATTTTGAATGCAAAATCCATAACCTGTGGACGATTGACTGATGTTAAAATTGATAAAAGGTAATGGGGATGGCAGGGCGAGGGCTCGAAAGACATACTGTATTATTTTGTTGCTTTAATGAAGCGATTCAAATAGTTACGTATTGCAGCAGGGCCAGGCCTGTGGGCCAACGTTAGCTTAGAGGCAAAAGATTTATACAGTGCATACAGAAACATTTGCTTTGACAAGTATTAAACAACATCGCCAGTATTTTAAATTTTGATATGTATGCCTATGTCTATTATCCAGTCCTTCGACCCCGGGCAATATTGATTGTTAGTTTCAATAATAGAAGTAACCTCGGAAATTTCTGGAAATTTTGAAAAATTTGGGTTTTATATGGTTTGACGTAATTTGATTTATTGTTTTGTTTATATTTTAGATGAGTAATTAGTGTGATAGATAATTTTACTTTCTCACTATAGTATAGTATAGAGAAAGTATAAGTTAGTGATCGCAAAAAAAATCGATGTTGAGATTTTTGTGGAAATATCCTTTTTGGGACCCCCTGAGTAAAAAAAAGTGGTTTTTACAAAATTTCTGTCTGTATGTATGTATACACAGATAGAGAGAAAACTATTATTTTTAATAAATATTAGTATTATTAAAGCTAGAGAAAAAACTATTCGATCGATTTTGAACAAATTTGCACCAAATAGATGCACGAAAAAAGGTTTTGTAAAAGTTTGAAAACGATCCCCTTTTTGGCCAAAAAATCTAAAAATAATCTGTTACTATTTTTTATAAAAAAAAACGGCTCTAACGATTTTGATAAAATTTTGCTTATTGTAGCCTTTAATGTACTTTTCCATATGCAAAAAACAGCATCTTTCTAAAAATTCTCGTTTAGCTAATAATAATAATAACCGATTTCTTTGGTTTTTTGCCCAAAAAAGGAGGTCGTTTTTCAAACTTTTTCAAAACTTTTTTCGTGCACCTATTTGGTGCAAATTTGTTCAAAATCGATCGAATAGTTTTTTCTCTAGCTTTAATAATAATAATATTTATTAGTTACTCTCCTACTTTAATGCAATTATGGAATCACAGTGAATCTGTTTAATAATTTAAATATATTTGTGAGAAAGTATGTGCCAGTTTCTGGTACCGTTTATTGTTAATATAAATGAGCGAGAGTTGACATTAAAATGATGGTACTTGAATATTATTAGCTTAAAATTTACAAAGAATAATTCTATTTTAGGAAATGCAGTATTTACAAAACATGTTAAATTTGTTTACAGTTTTAAAATTTTATAAATTCATAAAACCGCTAAATTTCCAACAAACCCCATTTTCCATTTGCCTCTGTTTTCCGTAGGGACGGCGCCACCATTACATTTTCCACTCTAATACATTGAATAAGCGCTTCCAAACCTCCGCAATTTAATACAAAACCTCCGGTGTAGCCAAGAAATGAAAAGAGTTTAAGTGATTTGTCCAAAATGAAACAATACACCCTCCAGTCTAGCGTATATTGTATTCGTGATAACACTTTCCATCCAGATTTGTTGAATTCGTTCCCAAAATAGTTTTCTTTCTTTAAACGGTGGATTTATTTTAGAATAAAAGTATGATTTCTGGAAAGTGAAATTATCACAATGTTTAAACAGCCAAGTTCCTTGTTAGCAATATAAAATGTATATTAACTAATCTTAACCATTTTTTATATATTGAACTAGGGGAGACCCCTTCTATACACATATGTTATGTTTTCTTTATAATAAAGGTGTAGTATTAATAATTACCTCAAAGCTAAGACGGTAAATAATGTTATGTAAAATCAAATTATTTCGTACTAGGCTCCGCACGCCAACCCCCAATGGAACCTTCTAAAAACAAATGTTATGTTTTATTTATAATAAAGTTGTACGATTAATAATAACCTCAAAACTAAGATGATAAATAATGATAAATGTTCACATCAAATTATTTCTTACATTTGATAACAGCATTATAATAATGGTTAAAATAACCAGCAAGGCTCAGGTCTACACTTTAAAACCCTAACCTAAATGCTAGAAATATAAAATGTTACAATTCAAATATTTCCCTAACTCTGTAAATAAAATAAGAACGAAATTAAAAATACGTATTGGAGCGAGAGAGATAGAAGTCAAATTGGAATGTCATTCATTTAGTTAATCCGTCATACACGCCCGACACCTAGCGACAATTATGCGCAACACTAAATACTACAACGAAAAGGTACAATCAAATCACTACTTTCAACTCGAATTCATTAAAATAAAATTACAAAACGAATCTGTAGACCTACATTTCCTACATCAAAAATATTCAAAACTAAATTCTGCATCCAGGAAAGCTAAAATAACAACATAAAACCAAGTCAATCGACAAAGATTTACGTTAAAACGCAAGGAGAAACTAGGCCTATCTAATTACAAATCGAAGAGAAGTTGGCAGAATAAATCCGATTACAAGAAAAATACATTCTTATTAGAAAATTAAACCAGGCCTACGAAAAGAACCAATTTTTTACATCTCAAATGTCTTTGGTCTAAATCTAAAATAAACGCCGATAAGCTATTATTAATATAAAACCGAAGCCTCGACCAACGAAATTTAATCGTAAGCGGATAATTCATTTATGTAAACTCCTCCCACGAAACGCTGTGATTGGTCCACGTAATTCTTGCCATCAAATGAACATAATGCGAAGAATAAGATATACATTCTAGAAATTAGATAGCAAAATTATTGTAATAAGGAGTTATTTAAGTGTTTTCTATAATTTAACTGTTTAAAATCCTATTAAATTTCATTGTAAAACATTGTTATGTATCAAAACAAATCCACACAATTAAATAAAGACACAATTAAAATAAATCACACTTCACGACTCCCAAACACCTATTACATTAACAAACCCAAATCCCAGAAGATATGAAGATTCATCAGGCGTTATTATCCATTTCCTGGAAAGGTAGAGAAGCCCCAAAAGAAGAACATTGTTAAGTTGGCCACTGAATAGTGTAGTTGATACAATTTTGGCTGTTGAAATTTAAATAAAAGAAAAGAATTGGTATTTGAATAAATATGAAGCTTATGAAGTTCAGTGTTTTTCCTTTATAACAATTACTATCAAATTCTAATCTACAAGAACAAACAACCAATTGGGTGAGAACTTTCCAATTAACTAGGCCTAGGCTATTTTAAGATCCAACACCAAACCAGTTACCTTAGAGGGATAACTTATCTATTTGAACTAGACTGTGAATAATAATATATATTTATGTTATGCATATAGATTTACCAAGAACCTTTGAACTTTAAATTATCGTAAATTCAGTGATCCATTATAATACTAAATCCATTAACCAAATAACCTTTTTGACGATTCCACATAATCTTGCTCACATTAATTTTGTACATATGTTAGTTGTGTTATCTATAATCAAATTTGTTTTCTTTTAAATACTTTGGGAAAAAGACGGCTCCAACCCACCGAGTTAAGATCTTGTGTTTTTAAAATTTTATTGAACAACAATTAATAACCTGTTTATCATCAAACTTAGTGTTCATAATCTAAATAATACTGTTCTTTGAAAACAAATATCATTTTATGTATTACCTGTAATAATACAGAAGTAAAAGATTGTTTTATAATTGTAACCCTTGTCGACCATCTTATTTTAATATAGATTTAATTGTAAAGTAAAGTTATTGTGATTGTGGGTAGTAGTAAAAAATAATTGCTTCAAATTTTTAAATCAGCTTTTAATGGCAATATTGGAACAAACAGCTATATTATCTGTTATTTTATTCAATTGGTTGCTATGGTAATAAATGTAAATACATGTGTTTATTTATCATTTTAGGCCATAAATATATAATTTACATTAACTGTCATATTATTTTACAGAACAGCTGTTTTATGTTTTTAATTTATTTATTTAATAACAAATGTTTTAAAGTAAACTGCAGAACAGCTGTTTTAGGTTTTTAATTTATTTATTTAATACCAAATGTTTTAATGTAAACAAACCAGATGTTTTTAAATTCTCATGTATTTCTTATGGGGATTTTTCGTTTTTCGGGGACCTCAAAAACCCCTTAGTTTTTTATTTTAGAAAAAATTTAAATCCTCGTTCCTTGAATCGATACCTTTAATTTATACCCCTCCCATCATCCTCCGATTTACCAAATTCCCACAATTTTGAATCTAAAATTTCGCTTACAGAATTATATATAAGGATATTTAATAGCAGCAGTTATAATAAAGGTTAAAAGAACCAGCACGACTCAGGCCTGCAATTAAGCAAAAACCCAACCTAAATGTTATAAATACAAATAATTGTTTCAATTTTGAAATCAACTGATAATATAAATATTAGAGCAAACAGATGATTACTGTATCAATACTTAACAGATTAAATTATTATTTACCGTACCGCTCCCTTTACCTTAAACTATTTAGTATAGTGTGCGTTGTTTTTACGTCCAACAAATGACGTTGTTTACAAAAACCTAACCTAAAAGTTAAAAACGCAAAAATTGTTTCAAAGTTTGAAATCAGCTGTTAATAGAAATACGAGGGCAAACAGATAATTACATTTCAGAATTCATTTTTTTTTCTATCCAAGTCACTGATTTAATAAAAGGATAACATGTCCGTCTGTGTGACTTTTTTGTAATATATGTAGTTTACTTACTTTACATATATTGTTGGCTGACGCGGTTCGGAACTAGTTCCATCTTCAGAACATCGCTCTATTGAGGTCGTTAATACATTGAAATAAATAAATTATAGTACAAAACACATATGCACGCGTACAATAACACAATATCACAAAATAATAGAACCGCGTGTGCACAACATCGAATATTTTTAACAACTGAATATACGCGGGATCTCTGACTTGTAGTACCGTTTACTGTTTGCATTTCATATCAATATTCATAGCAAAGTAATACAAGAAATTGGACTTAAAGTTAATTGATCCTTTAACATTATGTTCTGGACTTTTTAACTGCGCTTTATATAATATTTCGTATTCGTCAAGCGCCTCCATTATTGTTTGCTCTTTTTGCACATATGTAATTATTGGAAGTTCATTTCAAAGTTAGAATATGAATGGTTTTCTTCCATAATGTGGCGTGCATAATTAATTAGACTTGACATAAGTTGCTCCGTTATTTGAAAGATGTTGTTTATATAAAGAAGAAACTTTGATTTCAGTAAATATTTCAGAAAATATCTCGAATTTCAGAGCTGTAATTTTTTTTTGAAATTATTGAAATCTAGTGGATCTGGCAATGCTTCGCTTTTGCTTGATTTTAGTATAGAAATATATGATTAGAATAAATTACTAAATACAATTTAGTGAGTGTAATTAAAAATAAATTTTGAAGTGACTTGAAAGTGGTTAAAATTAGATTTTAATGATCAGAGCAGGTGGTCGCGCGTGTATTACACATATGGGTGTTTAATGGGGGAGGAGCTATCCCATTTTAATTATCAACTAATTTAATTTTAAGGGTAGCTTTCATATTTTGTTGCTTTGACTAAAGTAATCGAATTGCAAACGGTCAGCTGTAAAGCTTGTAGGAAATTAACGCAATTTATTGTTTATTGTACAGGGGTAGCTACCCCATTTTATTCTCTTTGATTTAGTGGCCATGTTCTCTAAACAATCCTGGTACTAATATATGTGTAAATTGTGAAATTTTTAGTGACATTACTTGAGCAGTTTTCGAGTGTATAGAAAAAGTAAGTGTATGGATATTATTTAATTTTATAAGGGTAGTTATTCCTACATATTTGTTTTCGCCATTCCGACTATTGATTTTATTACAATAATATTACGACTTACCGTCACAATAGTCTAATTTTTCTTTTTCTTTTTTCTTTCTACGGCCGTTTCGGTTATTCAACCATCCTCAGGATTGCTGGGTAATTCCCGTTGTCAATATTTAAAATACATAAAAAGATATACACATACATAAAACACAACACTCAACACATAACTTTTATTGTGCATCTTTTTCTGTCCCGTGTAGTAGGCCTACTGTCAAGATGCGTACTGTACATTTTGTTTAACCTGTATTGGAGGTAGGTGAGAGATATTCTTATCTAAACTAGATATTATTGTGTCATAGATTATATAAGAGTCAAATTTTAGTTTCTCGTTCAACAATGAACTAATATCATTTTTAGTCTGTTTATATATTTCAAACTCTTCTAGTGCGTTCATTAATTTCCCCTTTTGACAATGATGCAATATTGTTAATGATTTTTCAATGACGGAATATTTGTGATCGGCCTCAATTAAATGTTCTGTAAATTTCGATTCGACTTTTTCTGGGTTAGCCGACTGTGCCGCTGTTGGAATGTGCTCTTTAAATCGTTTCTTAAAGGACCTGCCTGTTTGTCCTATGTATTTTTTTGTACAATCTGAGCATGACAATTCATAAATACCTGTACTGTCGAATTTGTCATCGTGTCTTTTCTTTATATTTAAGGTGCTTCGTAGATTATTTTTTGTTTTATAAGCAATGATATATCCCTGTTTTTTTAATATATTCCCAATAATATGTTCCAAATCTCTGTTATAGTCTAGTACAACGTATTTAACTTTTTCTCCGTTTCTTTTGTTTTTATTTTGGTGATTGTATTCTTGTTTTTTGGTGTTGAGTGTTGTGTTTTATGTATGTGTATCTTTTTATGTATTTTAAATATTGACAACGGGAATTACCCAGCAATCCTGAGGATGGTTGAATAACCGAAACGGCCGTAGAAAGAAAAAAGAAAAAGAAAAATTAGACTATTGTGACGGTAAGTCGTAATATTATTGTAGTTATTCCCTTTGAATTAATTAATAAAATAGCAAATGGTTTTGTATATCAATTAAAAATGATATCACATAGTTTCAGCTTTATAGCTTGTAGGATGTTAGTTTAATTTATATTTATTATATAGGAGTAGCAACCTCATTTAAAAACCTTGTACTGTAGTAGTTATAAAGTACAAACTCTCCTGGCAATGATATGGATAAACTTTGAAATTTTTAGTGTAATTGGTCGAATAGTTTTTGAGTCTATAGAGGACAAAAAAACTAAGAAACGAAGAATTATTCATTATAACGCTTTTATTAGCTTGGTATGTATCTATGTAACGGAATATTTTAACGTGATTTTCACCCCCTCGAATTGATTTGAAACTTTGCACACTTATCAAGGACCGATGACAATGCAATACTAATTTGGTTGGGTGTAGTAAGTGAGCACTGATCATGGTCCCCAGAACAAGTTTTCGGGTGTCATTAAAAACTTTATATACAGGGTGATTCACGACGATATGCTGGAACTTCGGGAGCTCATTCTACATGTAAAAGTAAAGAAAAAAGGTTATATAAACATAGGTCCAGAAATGCTTTGTTTTCCAGATATCTGCCAATTTGTTTTGTTTTTTTTTAATCTACTATCACACATACGATATACAAAAAATCGAGTCTCTAGATTACAATTATGTAAGCTACATTTGATTCCGTTTTGAGACTAAAAAATAAATAAACAAATTATATTTTAAAAAACTAAAAAAAAACACGCTTTAATAGCAAACAGAACTAAAAATTTTTAAATAATTGTAAAAAGCGTGGGGTGCGTTTTACTATTTTTTTATAATAACTCTACTTGCATAGATATCAACCAATGAAATATTTGTAACATTTGATGCCAATCACCCCTATTGATGCCCTATCACCCTAACAAATTTCGTATTTGCTATGCTAGGAGCTGACCTTTTATTTTTTATATTTACAGTCTAAATGAGTAGAAATTACTTTATTTTTGAACCTTTTTACGTAATAATCACTAATATTTTAAAACGGACGCACACGTACGTTCATAGCACATAGGTTTCAAATTGCACCCAATGTTCTGTGTATTGAAAATTCTCCCAGTTCGGGGGTTGACGTGCAAAGCACGCAATGCACTGTGTATTAAAAATACTCCCAATACGGGGGTTGGCGTGCGAAGCAAGAAATGCACTGTGTATTGAAAATACTCCCAATACTATGCGAAGCACACAATGTATTGTGTATTGAAAATACTCCCAATACGAGGGTTTTCGTGCAATGCACTGTGCGTCGGCCGCTTCTCATAGTGTTCAGTGTCAAGCTCACATGTGCGTCCTTAAGCAGTGAACGTCTTAAGCCCCATACCCCGGTCTAGCCCCCCCCCCCTAGAAAATATCATGTGGGCGTCCATGTTACAGAACGACTGTAGAAGATTTCGAGATTTTATACAAAGGACCAAAAAATAAACAAAGAACATAATTTGTTTACAGAATTTTACAATTAAGGGTCGGCTCTAGTAAAACAGAAAGCAACCTGCGACTCCAGCGTAGCGGCGGTAGGTTACGCGGACATTGCTCATCCTAAATCCATTTAAAACCCACAATTGTTCAAATAGCGTTATTTAAAAAATACCAAACTCTTGGGAACGAAATTCTTCATCCGAATGGCTTGGTAATTTTTCGCTATAATTAATAGTTACAACGTAAAAAAATATTTAAAGTCACAATATAGCGGCAGTAGGTTACACGGACATTGCTCAGCCTAAATCCATTTAAAACCCGCAATTGTTCAAATATCGTTTTCAAAAAAATACCAAACTCTAGGGGACGAAATTCTTCATGCGAATGGCTTGGTAGTTTTTCACTATAATTAATAGTGACAACATACAAAAATATTAAAAATCAATGTTTTAAATATTAAAATAAATATTTTTCTTAGTTTTGGAAAAGCCATTTGTATTCATATTGGCCATAGCTTTAAAATGACATATCGTTCATAATAATCCGATCAAAAGTAAAGGAAAAATTTGGATTTTAATTTAACATTGGTCTTATGGAGTGTCAGCCAACATGGCCGACAGCTAGAGCCGACTCTTAAATAAAACATGGTTTGACATTGCGTTCCTTATAGCTACTGGAGATATTAGGCTAGCCTGGGGATCCCGATACTTTTGCCATTGCTTTTCTGCAAACTCTACATAAATTTACAGTAATTCAGCTACTTCAAGCGTCATGTTTTGTTTTGTTTGCTTATTATAATACCTTAGGATATCTTAGGATTTATATAATATAATAGAAGATATTATATAATATCTTAGGAGTTCAAAGAAGCTAATGTTTTTCATACTCTTGAACCCACACGAGGATGCACCTATTAAGAGATATTTTATGTCCCTAGCAGTTCCGAGTCAAACTTATGTATGGCTATTTACAAAACCTAAACAAAACTACATTGAAATATGCCTTACATTTCCACTTTCACATCAGGGTGACATTTTTATTGCATTTCAGTACACATTTCACATTTTTAATGGGAAAGCCCCTAGAGATTATTATAGCCTATACAATTTGCATAAAAATCAATAATTGTAAAAATGTATGTTATTTAAATTTATTTTGTGCTGTGTCTTGATGTGTTATTTTGTTGTTGGTATGTTGTATTGTTATAGTTTTTCTTTATTAAGCTACGTCTATACTTATACGATCAGAGCCGAACCTAGCGGAGCGGAATTTTTCCAGGTGTATTCTTTCTGCATATTTAAATGGGGGTGGCTATATCTATACGAGCAGAGCCGAACTTTGTCCATGCTCTGAGAGCGTACCGGAATGAGTCGGCTCGGCCCCGCTCTGCGCGGATCGGATAGATATAACCACAGGTCATGGCCAGAAAGAACGTTCGATTCACCAAAATAACAGCGATGCAGTAAAATAATATGTATTAGACTTTGTACGTATGTCATAGTTTTAATAAATCAGATATTATAACAAAGCATCAAACGCAGTAATATACTTTTATATGCAGATTTTTACCAAAGGACTCGGTTGTTACAAGCTACAAAACAATATTGACTCGTTGATGTTGGAGTAGAACCTAAAACATCATATTTCTCAGTCTTTATAAATGTCATCCGGAAGAAACAGTGATAATTTTAACCCTGTTTTTTATTATGAAACTCCGTAATACTTAATTGGCATAGGTAATACTGGACTAATCACAAGAGACGCATGTTTCGTTTTATTCTTTGTTTGTAATTTACTTTGATTGCTACTTCTGTTATATTACAACCATGTGTATGAAACTGACAAAAACAACTAAAATTTTGTACAAATTTGTTTATTATGATCACATATATTATTTCTCAAGGCCATTTTTTTGTCGGTACGCCATAACTTTCTTAATAGGCTACATCATCAATTTACATGAATGAGGCATCATTTTAAAGCTTTTCTTAACCGCTACACCGGAAAAATATACAAAATACGATTATACGAAAAAATACAAAAATAATAATAATAACAATAAAGAATCCGAAAGTAACAGTGATGTAAGATCAAGTAAGTTGTAGGGATATTTTCCTGGCGTAGGCAACACTGATAAATGATATACAATTTAAACACATCTATTCTTTACTTCAACCCTCACCTACGCCCATGACTAAATACGCACTATACGATACTAAATATAGGCCTACGGTGTGTACTTTAATTAAGTGGGATTTAAGTAAGTTAGAATGCGAATGCTTCGCACGGGTCAGCTAGTGTTTTTTTTTAAATTATTAGCCTATGCACAATTTAAGTGAAACACTATTTTTTCGATTTACTTGTCGCTTTTGTTTCATAGAATGTATCCCTATTTTTCTTCGTTTTCTTTCCTCATCCAACACAATCATCGAAAATTCTTCGTTAGTGTCCGAGCCAGACGAAGAGGGCAGTTCTTCCATGATTTTGCAATTCACGGTAGTTGTGACAGTAACAGGAAATCCGAAACCCGCACTGTTCCGACATGTGTCGGAAAGATGCGCGCGCATTCCACCTCACCATCACCATTGTATTTGGATAACCTAATAGAACTCCGATCCAATGCAATATTTC
>JAGFPH010001380.1:0-19014 GCA_018207615.1 Philaenus spumarius
TTGAGACCAGAACCAGTTCTATAGGTAGGAGACCTACTAAGATACAGCTCTCCAAAAATTGGCAATTTTAAAAAAAAGTTAAATTTTAAGATTTGGTCATCTTTCGACCCCAACATCGAGGGAAATACTATTTTTACGGGTAAAGTCATAGGGGAAGATGTAGCGAATGCTATTAGCTTTAATTAAGGCACAGGATGACGTCTGCAGATTTGATAGTTTCCTCACAGATACTTTTATTTATTGATATATATCTATATGCATATTTACAACAGATATTGTTGGGTTGAAATATTTCATTTTGCCCTCTTCGTGTGTGGTTCGAAATCGTCCGATCCAGCTGGAAAAATATGTAGTGGATCGTCGACGTCGTCTTCTCCTCCTTCGACAATCTGAATTACGGTGGCGTTTTGGCAAGAGACGGCTGAGCAAAATTTGCAATTTGAGTTCTGAGCATTTGAGTCCTGCTTTTAGCCTGTTACTGCCGCCTGTTCGCCGTTGGTTTGCGATTTTAGCGATTTCTGGTGTACTACTTGACTGGACTATAAATCATTGGCTATATTGGTTTAATCCAAAATTTGATCATTATTGTTTATCTTCACGACTATAATAGACAATCGTGATTAAATTAATATAACCAACGATTTATATTCATGACAGTTGTCCCTTCTGTATTGAACCAACACAGGTTTCTTGAAAATATTCGAGGATGGCTTACTTTATTATAATTTTAATACCTGTTGTTGAATATTAAAGTTAAACAGCTTATTTGTATTAAAAGTTGATCACCATAATTTTAGGTTAGGCCTATACTGAACCAACACTCGTTTCTTTAATGTGTTTACACTCTTTGCTATTGCAACCGAGTTATAAAATTTAGACATTTAAAACAAATGAGAAATGCCCATTTTAAAGGTATCACCGAGTACCGTAATTTAACACAATTTACAAAATTAGGAATTGCAATGTCCATTTCTTCGGTAGCGTGGCATGACTAAATCCACACAGCTATTGAGTTCAAGCCTTTGAATTTACCACCGCCTATTTTATTTCGTCGATTTGTTCTTATTTTAGGTCAGCTGTTACATTAAACTTCTGTTTTCTATTAGTACATGCGTAAACCAACGAAGAAGAAGAAATCATGGACGAAACATTGGCGGATCCAGGGGGGCTGTGGGGGCTGCAGCGGGCTTTGGGTTATATTTTTGTTTTGTTTAATCGTCCAAGTGGCAGACTGCTCAATCGAGTAGTCTCAGACAATACACTTGTATCGAATATTTCATCCACTAAATATTATCCAAAATCAATAAAACAAAACCCATTGGAAAGAAAATGTTTTAAACTTTAATTTTCAAATTTACAAATTTCTTCTAAAAAGGATATTTACATATGTAATCATCGTTGTAAAATTGCAGTTTTCTAAATCAATTGATGCCGCGCTAGAAAGGGTAAGGAAATGCCTCAAACTCGTCACTTTTTAAAGGCACACAACAGTTAGAAAGACCTGTTTTGAGAAGAAGATAAGGACACCATCGGATTCGTCAGGATTTGATCTTTCTACCACGATCTTCCAATCATTCGTCACTCTTATAGTTTCTTGGATTATAGATATGAAGTTTTCCGTAAACCCTTGCAATTGGACAGTTTTCAAAAAATGAGAAAGCACATTTTGCAATCGATGTATCTATATTACAAATCCACATATTCTTATAACGATTTTTACATCGATTTGAAGTGCAAGTTCTATATTTTCGTTTGATGTAAGGAAATCCTGGTCTAGTGTTCCGAAGCTATTCGGGTATTTCCGTGAAATATGTACATTTTCAGCGTTAGCACGTTAGCCGGTACCCTTTCCCTTTTGGCTGGAACTGTATACTATGCGTTTGTGAGAATTTTGTTTAGTTGTTCTAATTTAGTGAAATAAGTTTTTAGAATGAGGCTATTTTAAATTTGCAAGCATATACAGTTCAATTCTATGATTTACTGTGGTTCGGATTCCACGTAAAACTGTAGGTCCCGTCTTCATTAGCCTTAAGTGCAAAACAGTAGGACGTTAAACACAAAAAAAAAAAATTGGAAAACGGTTGACCCTAAAGGCCATCCATGTAACTTCCCGCTAAGTTTAATTACAACAAACACTATTTTTGGAAATTTTGAACTGCCATAACTTTTGAATGAATCAACCGATTTTTATGCTATTTGCGGCAATCGATGCAGTTTTTTAAGTTCGTTGAAAGAATCAACAGCAAAAATTTGTCAGATGAAAAGTTTCGGAGAAAATGAGGAAAAATACTTTATTTTATTTTTTCGTTCACGATATCTCGCGAATGAATCAACCGATTTTTATGCGATTTACGGCAATCGATGCAGTTTTTCAAGTCCATTGAAAGAATCGACAACAAAAATTTTTCTGATGAAAAATCTTTCGTTCACGATATCTCACGAACGAATTAACCGATTTTGACCGGACTGGTAGCGATCGACGTCGCTTTTCAAGGTTAAAAGCTGTTTAGATTTTGGAATTGATCGGTAAAGCCGTTTAAAAGTTATTCCAAAAAAACCCGATTTGAAAAAAATTTATTTCTGAGTTTTTTCGAAATTTCTCAGAACCTACCGGTCCGAATTAGTTGAAATTTTCAGGAAATCTAAGTTTGATGGAACTCTTTAGAACGCCGTTTGGTAGGATCCAATCGGTTAAGCCGTTCAAAAGTTATAAGCGGGTCACATACTTACATACACACACACACACCCACACAAAATGTACTAACACAGACACAGACACAGACATCACTCCGAAAACCACTTTTTTATGTTCAGGGGGACCCAAAACGGATATTTCCAACAAAAACTCATACTCGAAAATTTTGACGAATATAATACTTTCTCCATATACTATGGTATAGGGGGAGAAAGTAAAAATAAAATTATTATACAAAATATTAAAGTTTGTTTCAATATTAATAGGGGCATTTGCCCCTACAAGCCACTAGTATATATATATATTTTTTTTAAGATAAACAAACTTCGAAACAGATAAAGAAGTATTTAATTATTTTTGTTTAGTAAATATGGGTTTAGAAAAAAAATTAAGTGTTTGTTGAAGTGAACCTGTTCAAAGCTAGAAAATTTTTTGTATGTCCTAGTAAAATATGATAAACTGAATAAATGTATTTCATAAATTAAAGAAATGTAGCTACTTAACTACAGAATAAATTTAATAAATTGAATGATCGTGAACACAAAAACAACAATGAGACGTTAAAGACCTTAAATATTAGCCTACATGCTGCCAGCTAGCGAGCGCGCGGTACTAGGGCGACTCATCACTGTATCCGCCATTTTGTGTGAGTATTTGACTCTGAGACTGGCTTCACTCTTACGTTCGACTTGTCCAGTCTATTTAATTCTATGGTCGATGCATCAAACGTCTCTGAAGTTATCTCAACCAATCAGTTGTGAGTCAGACCTCTCAAGCCAAGCTTAGATTGATTCGAGTTGAATCCGGCGGAGCCCCCAAATAAAACAACCATACATGGTTTAAAAATTATAAACCTCTTAAGGTAAGCACCGTAAAATATAACATAAAAATTACATGATAAAGTTTCCTAAAAAACAATATCCTTACATTTGTTTTGACGAATCCTAAATAAGTAGTTTTAAAGGCTACTATTGTTCTTGAATTTTACCCAAAAAAATGTTACTGCACCATTCTCATACCCAAAAACATATGAAAACGCCATTTTATTAAATTGCTTAAATCCGTTTTCTAAATATAAAATAGTTAAAAACATAGTTAGTTTGATAGTAAATTGTATGTGCCGTATATTTAAAGAAAAAAACTAAATTTATAAATAAACATGTCAACAAAATTATAAAAAATAGATGACAATTGGTCTTTACAGAAACACGCTAAAGGAAAATAAAATATGTACACGTACTTGTTTCATAATGTATTCTTACATTTTTATTCATCAACATTCAACGTACATCTTTTGTACGTTTGTTCCATTCTTTGCACTTCATGAAAAAACGTACATTATCTACATAACTTACTTAATAATGTATTATGATATAAACTCATACTAAATAAAAATTTTTTTCCTAGAAAAGGAATTTACGAATAAATAGGAGTTTATTATTACAATTAAATAAACAAATCAAGTAACAATAATGTTTGTTTTTAATCATCTCTGGTTTTTTGGATAATTGAAGTATAAATTGAAAAGTGGAAACAATTTTAAAACATTTATAAACAGGAAATCACTTCTAACAACGGAAATTAAATTTCTAATTGTGTTTGGTTTTAGGAAAAATAAAACTTTAATTATTATATTTTATCTATTTCTAATTTTCACCCTAGTTTACACAAATAACTATTTATAGTTGTACAGAATTAAGATAAAAATAGCGTACTAGTTATTTTACACTTGGAAAACATGTAGGCCTATGCTATAGTATAACAGTAAACAAATTCATATATCAATACTAATGAATACCTAATAACGTTTAACTGAGAATGTTTAGATATTTTTTTAAATAATTATCATTAACATTTTTGCTAGTAACTATATGTTACGAGGATGTTGTTAAATGTTTATGTTAATATTGTGTCTTGAATTGGTCAATTAACTATAACAAAATATTGTTACAACACATTTTTTATTAATCTCGGCTATATCGAATAGAGCTTGAACATAAAAATGTACTAAAACTATTGCTGAATAGTTGTTTACATATGACAATTGTCTAGATTATAAACATATGACGCAATAAATATATGATATTACTTATGATACAATAATTAATATTAGTTTATTTTTAAATTAATCTGGTTATATAAGTTTTATATGATACAAACTGTTACGATTAAAAAATTAAGAAAATTAAGGAACTTATAAATTAAAAGCACTGACTTGTCATCAATTATTTAAAAAGCAATATTTAATTTATTTCAGCTATTCTAGACAAATTCTTCTGATATAATGGCTTTTGATATTTAATTTATAATCGCACTTCTAGAAGAGATGTTTTAATTACCAACTTTACTAAATAGTTACTGCTTAACTGTATACGCTTGCAACTATCAATTATTTTTGAAAATAAAGTACCTTCTGATTAATGCTATACAATCAATTAACTTTATTTTGACAAATTTATGACTCTTCGGCTAATATTTTTAAATGTATTGTTTTTATATAGTTTTTTACTGAATTAGTTTAAAATACTTAACAACAAAACTAAATTATTATTTTTCTCTTTGTTATTGGTCTTTAAATGTTTTCTTTTTCTTCTTTTTTTATTCCGTGTTTAGTCAATTACTAGTAAACATAATATTACATTGATTATCATGATTATAGGTATATTCATTCGACATTCAATTAATTCAGAAAGTCGATTTTTTATTTTAAGTAACTTATAGTTGTATGCTTTTAGAATAGAGGACAGTTACAGAACGTCATTTTAAAAAGTGAAGTGATTTAAAAGGCTACCATTGTCACAACTCCGCTGAATATGTGTTTCTATTCTGTTTGGCACCTTTATATGCCGTCTTATGTTTAGCTTAATTTAATGGCTTAAATATATGATGTATTATATGTGGGTAAAATAAATATTTTATCGTTTAAACAAATAATTATATAATACATGATTCTCAGGTCAAAATAATCAGGGGTTATTGGGTAGGAGACGGACATTTAATTGGGGTTTAAAGAGTTTGGGGGCTTTCCACCGAATTCCAGTGGTAGAATCAATATCGCTCTAGTTTAAAAAGCTAGTGTAAATATGTTAAAAAATATAAAATTCCAGAGACGGGACGAAATGGTTAAGATTATTGTTAAGTTGCTCAAAATATAGAAGTAAAAAGTTATTACAATTTCACAACTATTACAATATATTTTTATCGTTTAACAAAATCCAATAATTGTATTTTTGTTTATTTGTTATACACTTTCTAAAATTCCCAAGAATCTTTAAAATAGTTTATTCTTTTTAAGTCTAGAGACAACTGTTTGTCTAAATTTCTCTCAACACTTTGTAGTTTCTGCTATTTATTATATACATACAAATATTTGTTGTCAATTTTACATATTCGTTTAATATATGTGTTCAAAAATATAGCTCAGCTGACAAAAGAATTGCAGTGTTGGTAGTCAGATGTTTACTTTAAAACCTTTCAACTAGCTTGCAAGGTATTAAGTTGTATTTCATACTTTGAAATAATTTGTATCTCTAATTCATAATTTAGGGTGTTACTAAGAATAGGCCTGAACGCAAGTGGTCCTTTTTAACCTTTATTATAACTCCTGTTCTGTCGTACACATAATCAATAATTGTATTTAAATATTTAATATTACTTAAATATTAACATTAAATTTAAGGACACAATAATCTCTCTCCTTTGTAAAAAGAATGTATAAAAGATGTGTAACTTATGGGAAAAGAAGAGGAGAGGGTTTGCGTAGAGGTCTAATATCCACAAATTATCTATCTACGAATGTAGGCTACCCTTGGTTTAATTACTCGATCATGCTATCAAAACGTTTACCTAGTAACGTGTTAACGTAATAATGTGTCATTTTGTGTTTACCTTAATTATTACAGAGTATTATACGAAATTAACTGAATGTAACTAACTTCTGAACACTATATGTGCAGTATATATGGCTGAGTATTTTTTTTAAATGGCTTCTCTATGCGCATGATTTAACTCTTAGTGTGTTATATTGTGTGATGAGTTAAAACTATTCAGAGAAAGCTTCAAAAATAATTTTTAAGGATTTTATTGCAATAGAAAAACTATTGTTCAGAAATGTTTTTATTATGTGTTAAATGTAAGTGGCATTGTTCAATGTAAAGTGAAAGATATAACTTGAAGGAAATGTATTTAATATCATGGTATTGCAAATAGAATTAAAAATTCTTTTAAATAATATAATACAAAACTCTTTCTTTAAAATATAATACATTTTATAAAAATAACGTTATATAAAATAATATTCGGATGTATTAATTTTGCTAAATACAAAACAATCATAATTAAATTGACAATAGTCAAGATTTTTAAAATATTCCTGAAATCAACCAAAGTATGTGTTTTATTTATTAAGTTTAGTAAATAAATGTA
This sequence comes from Philaenus spumarius, assembly GCA_018207615.1. Lineage (NCBI taxonomy): Eukaryota > Metazoa > Arthropoda > Insecta > Hemiptera > Aphrophoridae > Philaenus > Philaenus spumarius. Next base: position 7,121 of record JAGFPH010001380.1, read on the forward strand.
TGATTGTTCAATTAAATGTATAATACAGTGTTTATTTTAATGAAAATTGAAAAATTACTAACGCAATGAGGTTCTTATAATCAAAGCTCAAATATAACAGGAAAATTTTGATTTATATAAAAGTTATAGCATATGTTACCATAAATTGTTCGTATGTAACTAACATTTAATGGGATTCGATGAACGTTAATTATAAACCATTTATTCATTTGAATAAAATAATTACAGTTATTAATCACAAATGACTACGATTATTATATAATAATATCAAACCCTCTGTATAAGTCACAAAATGTTCTACATAAGCTGTTAGTGTTTATTTAGTCAGGTCAGGTAACGTTACTGTACCACGTTTTATGTTATACACAACAATAAAATACCATTTACTTCAGGCCGTGCCATTACTTCTTAAACTTAATAAAACTTATTTATTGCTTGAAAATAACACAACGAAGGTATGACATTGAATGTAGATGTTAAAGGTCAGTACAGCTTACATTACATTCCCCGAACTCAGTTTGCACCAGAATATATAAACTTTCTGAGAAATGAGAGGTTTGTTTTCTTACATTGTAAGTATTTGTAATGTTATTAAGAACATAATTAATAAGACGTCCTTTATGAATGTCATGCCTGACTCATACTCTAAATGTAAGTAACATACAAGATCGTCAATCTGAAAAGTCTTGCTCAGACTTTCAGTGGGGGGTTGCTATTATTCCAGAGTCGTCGATGTTCCGGGTATGGCTGACCGGGCTACTGGGCATGAAATGGAAAAGAACTTCAAAGGGAGAAGCTTTTAAAACCTTATATTGTGAATAAAAGCTAGTTGAAGCCATGAAAGTGATTCGTCACAACAGGTTCGACTATTAGAACGGTAGGCAATGAGAGCGAACTTGAGATTTAAGAGGATAGAGCGGGGTGTTTGATTCCATGAAAAGACAATAATTAAAGAACGTTTGTGATATAAAACACAAAACATTATCAGAAATAATGACTTTAGATACACCGACATTTTGAAAAATGTTTTAGCTCAAAGCCTTTTTGAAGTTAAATGTTGCTACTCTGTCATGACAATTTCAATTGAATTTTAAAAACTACTACGAGGATCGTGGTATTGCCTTCCTTTGTTCTTTGCAGCTTGATAATAAAATCAATTTAGATTCATTCCATGGAGTGGTTTGAGACTACTGTCACTAAACACCCTAGCTTGGTATTTTGTGCGGGTTTACTTACAGCACATGTGTTGCAAAGGATCCCTCTGAAAAACATCTGTGTTATTGGTTGGCCAGAAGGAAGTTTCTCAATAAAAGGCCAAGATGAAGAGGTTTTCTTATTTGGATTGAGGTCTGCACTAAACGCATTTTTTCCGCCTAAAAAAAAAAAAAAAAAAAAGTTTACTTATGTGGGTGTTATGGTGGGTATGGCCCTATTATTCATAAGACATAAAACACTCTTGTTGAAGCATTATCTGTTACTAAAGACACCTGATTCTAAATTTTGTATCATGGGTATTACTAGCAAAGGGTGAGTATCAATGCAATGAAAAGCTAAAAGAAAATTGGTAAGTAAATTGTTACAGAAGATGTATTATTCCACTACCGTCTTTCATTGACTAAGAGCGCAAAATGAATATGTTAAACAAAATAAATCATCGATATTTTTTATAATTGTTTACATCGAGTTTTTACCTATCATAACAATTTTTTTTTGCTGCAGAAATAATTGTTTATTTTACTTCTATGATAAATAAAGCATTTAGTGAGGTAAATGACGAATAGTTATTACTGGAGCCCAGATATAAAACCGTTACATACTATTTTTGTAAAGTAATCTTGATTTATATTAATTAAATTCTTCAAAATTCAAACCGTTTTGATTTTTAAGAATACAAATGGTGTTTAAAAATGATATAACAATCATGATAACCATCTACGTAGAAAAATTGTACTTATTTAAAAACTTATTAAATTATGGCCTGTTTCATTTCCTATTTTTACGATAACGGAGCTAACTTGTTTGTGTTGAGGCAGCGATTGATCTATAAACCATACTAGTTACAACCAGTGCGTGCTCTTTGATAAAAGGAAATGTAGAGAGGGTACGGAAGACAAATGATTTTTACCATTTTTTATTCTTAGTATGAAGATACGTTTTACTTAAGCAGTAAAGTTAACCGTCATTACGTGCTCATAAGAGGATTACGAATCGCCATAAAATCATGAAACATGAGCAAAATTCCAATATTTATGAAAGCACAGTGACTTGAAATGCTTTTTCACAATTTGATTATGACTTCCGAGACTTCACATTCCGTCAGGAAGGAGCTCCATACTCGCAAAACGAAATTGGAGACAATGCCCCAACCATGGTAACCTCGAACACACTCTTATCTTGCAAGATGTCCACACGACCCCATGCTACTTTTTCTTGTGGAAATACGTGAAAGAACTTTCTTTTCTTTTCCACCGTTAATCAATTTTAAAAACTGGATATCAGCAGCAGTGATTAAACTCGAAGAGGTTTGCAAAAAGTTTGGGATGAATTTAGCTTTCTTCTTGAGGTTATAAGAACGGCTGGTAGAGAACATTTATAAAATGTGGCAGTGTTTTGCAAATGTTTTAATTGTTTTCATCAATAATAAGTGTAACTATTTAAAACCGGTTTACTATTTTTGAATCACCATATATATTTTAATAAATAAAGTATGTTTTATTTGAACTTTAAATTGTGATATGCAAAAACTAACGTTTTAAGTATCGTTCAAATCTTTACACAATAAAATGTGAGAGTTAGGCAGATGGAGTTATTTCTGAACAATAACGTATTATTATTACCCAAATATATATGATACTAAAATATGGTTATTGTGTTATCCTTTTATTCAATAATTATTTATTAACTAATGTTAAATTAATATGATTTTATTTGCTAGCATAACCAAACTGCACGAACTATGCAAACAAAACGTACAATCACAACGCAAGTTTTAGTGCAACATACTGTTTAAATAATGAATCATTAAGGGCTTCTGCATCAATGTATACGTTGGTTTATGGCCTTCCTATGTAGGGACACAAATCATAAACACACTGATATTGCCATTTTGATGTTACTTCCTCCAACAATGTACTTTTTTAGCTTTAATTATTATTTATTACATGCATGAAGTAAATGCGTAGTTTGAACTGAATCCACAATATCAGTCACACTCTAAAAAAAAATACGGAAACAATTAAACCAATATGTTTGTTAACACGTTGTATATATGATTCATATATATATACGTATATGAAATGAAAATAAATGAAATGAAAATTTATTGCTGTTCCTTTTGTACATTAACAAAATCAAAATAATACATAATTTAAAATTACATTAACAAATGAGAAATGATAATATATCTTGAAAACAAGTACATAAAAATACAAAACCTACAAATGTCTAAATATATACAGTACAAAAAGGAAAACAATTTAAACCACCTTGATGTTTCAGTACATTCATCTCTATCATTCATAATATATTATTGGAAATTTTAATGTTTAATATTATATTACCTAAACAATAAGGCATATAAGTTTCCATGCTCACTGTGACTGATATACTGAAAACTGTATCGTGATCTTGAACGGAATCAGTATTCAATTTATCGAATTATCTAATGTGATATAAATTATGTTCCAAAGAGTAAACGGTGGTATTCTGGTGAGTTACTTTGAACTTTGGGCCTATTATTAAGTCTCTGAAGAGTCTAGTCGGCTCATAAGCTTACTTTGCCGACCTTTGGTGAGTAAATTAGTCACGCTAACCGCTGATTATGTGATCAAACATATCTTCTCCTTGCCCCGTAAGTTATAAAGAAAAAGCTTGTACTTTTTACTGAAGCCATATTAAACCGTATTGAAAACAATGATACCCGTTCCAGAATAATGTTATTTGAAAACTCTACAATATTTCTTTGCACTTTTAAAAATACAGCAAACCGTTTTAAAATGTTTCACCATTTTGTTTTAATATAATCCGTGGTTTGTTTGACTGTTCTTCTTGGACAACAGTGCTGTAAGAAAGAACCTCCATATATTGTTCAGTAAATAATTTATTTTAAATTTGTGTCAAATTCGTCTATCTTTATTTTTCCATACTGCTAGAATCGATTTAATAAAACATTCAGTCAAACACGCTTTGCCTCAGTCTTGGGAAGTGTGTTGAGACAAATGTATTATGCATTGCTATTAACAAAGGAAACTCTTGACGAAGGTGGGCATAAGTCTTCATTCGCTTGTTTTCGTAAACTAGGAAAATAGTCTTTGGAGAGGTATAATATAAGTGATCATTTATAAACTAAGAAAGCAAACAATGTACAACATTAAGTCAATAAAATGTAAATATCCTTTATTATTATTTTTTAGAAAATAGATTTAGTGTGAACATAGTGTCTTTGTTTTATTTTACAGTTTTCTTCATAGGACTAACATTTTATTATAATAAAAAAACTCTTATTAGTAATTATTCAACACCCCTGTCCAGATAAAATGTTACTTTCACACTTCATAGATCTTTCAACAACAGAAATATAGTAGCTTACACACGATTGGAGATGACAATAGAAGAAAAACAACAATATAAATCAAAAGGATTCATGACAGGAGAATGTGGAACAGCAGTAAAACATTTTGTATCTTATTTTTGTCACGTTCTGACTTTCCGTGTTTAGATATTATTAAACATTACCTAAGTAGATGTATAGAATAGAATTCAATTGATTTATTATTTCTTACAATAATTTATATAACATATTTATAGATAAACAATTTTAATATAAAGAAATGTTTATAAACATATCGAAGTAAGAAAAAACTCATAAATGAAATAAAACCGGCGACCAACCAAGCGCCTCCAAATATTATATATTCCACCAGTCTTATTGTTGAATATTAAAAACTATGACACCAGTGTTAATATATACTGTAACTTAAAATAGTAAAGTAAACTCACTTTACACTTTTCAGGAACCCACATTATTAACTTAACAAATTAAGAAAGAAAGGAAAATGAATTGTTAATACTACAAAAGTGCTACATTAAAGCTTATGGTTATTTTCAGTAAAAAAACAAAATAACATAAAATATTTATCTTTAACATGGTTCGCAAATGGCTCAACTGTGCAACTACCCAGAATGCTACATTTTCTTTTCAATGTCAGTTTTCAGAATAGCTGATTTAATTGTTTTAAAGTACATTTATTTTTGTTGTAATATAATTGTGTTTGTATGATAAAAATGTTAAAAGTTAAAACAAGTCACTCAGAAATAGGAATAACATTTTACTATGATATGCCATCTCAATTGACATTCAAATAGACATTTCAAATAAATCCGAGAAAGTTTAATATAAAAATAATACATATGTGGTAAAAGTACATAAGGAAATGAAATATATATACTACCAACTAGACGGTGGAATAATACGATTTTGCCTACCAAAAATAGTAGTCATATATATTATTTCTTAAGGCCATTCTTTTGTCGGTACGCCATAACTTCCTTAATTAAATTCATCAAATTACATGAATGAGGCATCATTTTAAAGCTTTCCTTAACCACTACACCGGGAAAATATACAAAATATAATTATACGGAAAAAAAGAAATAAAGAATCCGAAAGTAACAGTGATGTAAGATCAAATAAGTTGTAGGGATATTTTCCTGGCGTTGGCAATACTGAATATGCGAATGCGTCGCACGGGTCAACTAGTTTCCACTAAATGAAATTTTTAATTTTCTTCTGTCAAAACTATATTTTTCAGGTACCACTTATTCCTAATTCTTCAGTCTGTTACCTCTTTTGTTACGCATATGTTTCAACTAAACATTTAGGTAGAACCATATAAATAGGCCTAATAGTAAAACTCGAAATTTTAAGTGAAATTTAAAAAATATATAACATATATTTAGATTTAAAAATGTAATCACATAATATATTATTTCTCAAGGCCATTTTTTTGTCGGTACGCCATAACTTCCTTAATACATCATCAAATTACATGAATGAGGCATCATTTTAAAGGTTTCCTTAACCGCTACACCGGAAAAATATACAAAATACAATTATACGAAAAAATAAAAAAAAATAAAGAAAAAGAATCCGAAAGTATAAGTGATGTAAGATAGTAAGTTGTAGGGATATTTTCCTGACGTTGGCAACACTAATGATAACAATACCCAGCTGGAGAGCTGCCGTTACGCAACTACATTGCTATTTTTAATTAATATACGCACTATACGATACTAAATATACTGTGTGTACTTTAATTAAGTGGAATTTATGTAAGTTAGAATGCGAATGCTTCGCACGGATCAGGTAGTATATCATAATCTAATATACAATAAATCTAAAAATAACGATATGATTCTACCAGAATTTTTTATTTTTTGTTTTGTTTATATCCTTTTGAAATAACATCAAACGCATACAATACTTTTTTAGAAGTATCGATTCTGAATACAAAAAATGTCAGAATTGAATGCGTGTTGACTTTGTTGCGTGGTATGTTAACTTGCTTTGGCCTCTCCTTGATACATAATTACTATGAATCATGTAATGCGTGTGGTGTTTTATATGAAAAGATTTTTAAAGTACGTTGCTCAGTGAGGAAGCTGTACACAAGTCTTTTTATTTACATGTGAATTCATAATGTACTAAGTATGTATATTAATACTGCTAGCTATCGCTTGTTAGCGAATTTCCATAGGAAAAATGAGCTATTGCAGTGGCCCTTATGGTGAGACCCAAGGTCGGGAGTAACAAATGAGCACCGATCATGGTCCCCAGAACACGTTTTGGGGTGTCATTAAAATGCATATAATATATATATGTGTGTGTGTGTGTGTGTGTGTGTGTGTTCGCACTCTAGCGGCCGCATTTTAAGTCCGATTTGGTTCAAATTTGGCACACATGTTGGTTGTCTATGTCGCTCGGACGAGTTCGTTAGCCAAAAAAATCCAACAACCGGAAGTACGTTTTTTGACCGGAAGTTACTATTGTTTGAGATTTTTACTACGAGAATGAAATTTTTTAGAGTTTTTCTAAAAATATAAATGTAGGATGTTATTCTGCACATTTTGTTCTTTTACGCAACCTTATAGCTCGCTTGGTTCCCCCAAAATCGACCAAAACGTAAAATACCATAAAAGTACCGGTTCTCGAAGCCAAGTGGTGCAAACTCGCGAGGTCGCTAGGAGGAAACAAATTCTACTAATATATTGCGTACACACAGTCAGCTGTTCAACGCCTTCATGATTAGACCTACTTCCCAAATTTTTGGTTGAAACCCTAAAACATAGGCATATATAAACTTAATTTTGGAAATTTGCTCAACTCACGTCAGCGGTCCAGCTGCGTGGTCGAATTATTTAACATTATTGGTGTTTCTGAACTGAACCAATTTAATTACTACAATACGATCTATTAATTTTAAAAAAATACAATAAAAATATGATTGTTCCAAAACTATTGCTAATAATAATTAAGAATGGCTCAATATTTGAATCTCTGTCTCAAGCATAGTAAACAAACAAAATTGATTGTATACATACTCGTCTAAGGGTATATTTAATGAAAGTATGTAGTTTACTTTATTTAAGGAAATGCTTATAATACATACACTATATAAAAAATATCCCAACTTCATTTTCCCTTCATTGCCATTCCCTTTATCCTGTTGAAAATGGAACACATAATACGATTAAAGATAATCAATAAAATAGTGGAGTTTATGAGCACAGCATTGATGTTATTTCTGCTTCATTGAATTTGGTTGCAGTGAAACCTCGGGAGTTTAATCCAACTAAACCGTTCTTTCTTCATAGGATATATCTAACTGAAAATGGTGCAGAAAAAATATAAAATGAAAAGTGTGTAGTTTTTGTTATTAACTGTATAGTAAATGAAAATAAGAATCGTTTTTGATTTCACAGTAAGGTTTTTATAAATTTACGAAATTCATATAAGTTAGAAATACGTAAATTTGTGCAGTCTTTACTGCAAAGGTTTACTGCCAAGTCTTCCTGCACCATTTGTACATGGGATGGTAAAGAAAGATTTTAGTAGATAAAAATAGGTTTTGCTATAGTGTGAAAAACAACTGCTTTATTCCTTTGAAGAACACGAAACAAAATTGAGTAGAAAAATAAGATTATCTGGTTTATGTGCTCAACAATGTAGTTATTTCTACCTCATTGGATTTTATTGAAGCAAAACCTTGATTATTTAGTCTAGTTTTATTTAACTGGTAATTTTTACTGAATCTATTATTTTAACTTTTCATAAAGAAACCAAACAATACAAACAAACAGCTATTTAAAATTGTTACTACCTTAAAATGATTATACAATTTAGCTTATATTTATATTCTAAATTCACTTTATTTATTACAAGTTTTAAATTTATGACTACTGTAAGATTTGAACTAAAATTGATTCTACTTCTAATTTACTTAAATATTCAACTTAATCTTATATATTAAAAAACTTTTGCAAAACTAATGACAGCGAACCTGTCCGTTTTACTCGTGGGTTGTATAAAAAAAAGGTTAGCGGTTTTATATGTGCAGGTTTTATTTGTATTTTGAAAATATTTATGTAAATTGGGTCAAAAATTGAAAATAAACTTTTCTTGTGGAGATTTAACATAGGGAACAAATTTAAAGCTTATGACAGCGAGCCAGACCATACTACTGGACCAATTTACATGCGGTTGGTACCAAATGAAAGGTAATTGCCTGTATATTGGCCCATTTTGCTTTGATTTCAGCTATTACCCCACTAAATTTTCTAAAAACGGAAATTACAATCTCTTAAGGCAATTTAACATGGGATAAAATTTTAAGCCTATTCCAAGTGAGATCTGGATGGAGTTCTATTGGACCGATTTACACATTTACATTTGTGTTAAATGAAAGGTAATTAACTCTACAGTCCGCGGAACAAGGAACAAAATTGATAAGAAGCTCCTGATAAATGATTTTTTCATAATCCGTGTAAGGTTTTTGCTTAATTTCTCCCACTCATAAGCCCATGTGCAATTTTTGAGTTATATCGTTCGAAAGGTAATTAAATTTACTACGATCCTGTGTAAAGGTAATTCAGGTACAGTCCCCGGAACAAAGAACAAAACTGATAGGAAGCTCCAGATAAATTATTTTTTTCACTATCCGTGTAAGGTTTTTGCGCAATTTCTCCCACTCATAAGCCCGTGTGCAATTTTTGAGTTATATCGTTCGAAAAGTAATTAAATTTACTACAATCCTGTGCAAAAGTAATTCAGATACAGTCCCCGGAACAAGGAACAAAATTGATAAGAAGATGCCGATAAATGTTTTTTTCATTATCAATGTAAGGTAATTACGCAATTTCTCCCACTCATAAACCCGAGTGCAATTTGTGAGCTATATCATTCGAAAAGTAATTAAATTTACTATAATCCTGTGCAATGATGTATTTGGAACAGTTTCCGGAACAAGGAACAAAACTCATAGGAAAATCTCTTTATATAATACTACTAGTTATTCCCTGATAAGAAAATTCGGCTATAGTAATGCGGCAGTGCTGCTTACGGTTTTTTTAATATTTTTTAAATAACTGCTTTAAAGAACTAATTTGGTTTATTTTTTTCATAAACAAAAATTCATACAGATAACCTTCAGTTGAAATAAACATTTTGACAAGGATAATTCATTCAAATTCAAATAAATACAATATCTAAATGTGTTTTCATTAATTGAATAGCTGCCTGGAAGAATGTTGTAAGGTAAACAATTAATATAATTACAATTTGTGATTAGTTTTAATTATTTTAGATTGACGCGAATATGCATCCCTGGTTTCCTTTGTGAACCTACTTTGAATGACATTTAAGTTTTTTCTATTTTATGTTTAATCAATTCAGCCATTGACTTTCCACTTACTTTGAGTAAAGCGGGATGACAAGGTTTTTAGGGCTTGGAATTGTATTAATTACTAAATTTGTTTCAAAAGAAATTTGAAGAATCCTGTCCAACGATTCCTCAATAACTGTTTCATAGTTTATACCTGGTTTTATGACATTTTTACCTCAAAAACAAACAAGAAAATCATTCCGATTGAGGTATTTTGCGACTTCTTAACCTCTTTCTGCAATATAAGACATTGAGGCTCTTGGATGAACATACCCCAAAACTTTGTAGTCTAGGTATTTATATAATACAGAATTACTATAATTATATTTTGTGGAAATCTTAAACATTAACTAATTATGGCATTGTAAAATTTTATTTGTTTGACTTAGTTTATTTATTTAATACAATATTAAATGTAAATATAATACATTTATCCGGGCCATAGATAATCTACGATTAAAGACTGAGTTTAATAAATATACTGCTAAAAGTGATAAATATGTATTTTGAATTACGGTATGTTTAGGCCTACATTTAAAAAATCGCTATTGAGGAAGATTTTATAAAAACTAACTGATGTAGGCCTACATTAAATGTTTCTTTAATCAATGAAATTAGTGTATTGTGTTAAAATTGTCTTTCTTTGTGGTAGTAAAATGACTAATAAATGGTTGATTATTCCTTGGCATAAATGAGGGAAATGCAAAGTCTTTCCTGTTTAAGCATATTTTGACAAAAATTTCAAAATTTGACAAATTTGAAAGTAGTCTACTCTTTCCCATTTTAGATAATCAATCGGCAATAATTTGTATATACTGTAGATTATTTTTATTGAATGGAATAATTTTGTACTTTTAGCCTAGAAGTAATTTTGCCATTCTAATGGATCGTCATTTTAACGTTTTAATGTAACGTCTATTTCCCGTTCTGGATCACGTCTTTTCACCGTCCTGGAAGAACGTATATTTCCCGTTCTGAAATAACGTCTTTTTATCGCTATGGAGCAACGTCTATTTATCGTTATAGAACAACGCATTTTTACCATTGTACAGTAACGTCACATTTCCTAGTTTTCAACGAGTTTTTGGTTAAAATATGACGTCTTAAGATGACGAGAATCCAACGATTTATTTACGGCACCTGAACAACGAGGTTTAGACGTCTTTTTACCTAATCTTTAACTATTTCGCAACGTCTTTTTAACTATCTTATCGCTGTGACATTTGAGCGGAATATTGACGTACCATTAAAATCGTTTCGTGACGTTTCGGCTGAACGTGTTTTCCACTGCAATATGACATGCTTGTGCTACCCTGGGACTTTCTTTACTAAATACTGTATCTTATTGGCGATTTTTCTAGCATGGTTATCACCTACGATTATTACTTTCCTTTCCTTTGTTGGGGTTGTATAGCCTAAGTAGCCTACTTATTCGTTTTGGTTCTTCAATGTTTTTGAAAGATTTGTTCACAACTTACAATGTAGCTTCTTTGTTTTAGGAACTGGAAGAGGTAAGAAATGTGGCGAGACTCAGATTTAAAAAAAAATTATTATTACAATCTTAATCCATAAATTAAATAAGTAATACATATAACATAAATAACATGTATAAAACCTAGATATTAACAAGACTCAGAATGATTGTATTTTTAGTTACGTCATCATTACAGTAGCCGGCAGATCAAATTTATTTTGTGTTTTTTGTTAATACTTCCTATTTGTATGGGTTGGGAAATAATTTTCTGCGATTTTGTACCACTTGATTTTCTTTTAATACACTTAAACTTTAAACACCCTCAAAAAAATCAACACAGTAATAGTTACCACTAGCTAACTTTTAAAAAGTGATTAATTCTTATAATGGTTATTAAAATGACAATAACTATGTAGGTAGTCAAGTAGTCGATTACGTAGGTAGTCAGGTAGACGTATATAAATACATACTTCAGACCAATA
>JAGFPH010001380.1:19114-61132 GCA_018207615.1 Philaenus spumarius
CGTAGGTAGTCAGGTAGACGTATATAAATACATACTTCAGACCAATAATAAATATTTCGTTAATCTACTAAAATACAGGTATTTTCAATATTTTTGAGTAGGCTATTGCAAAATATTTTTAAACACGAAAATAAGCCTATAAAAACATGTAATCGGACATATAAAAGCAAAACAGACCACTTGGTAGAGTATTTATTTATACATAAAACATCTTCATTGCAATAAAGTTCTATGTTACTTTTTACAATTTCAAGAAATAACCTAATTTCCTTAAAATTCCCCTTGTAGTATTTGTTTTCATCTGTAGGTAGCAGCACCTCCCAACGTAATTATTCTATTAATTAAAAATGTCTGTCAATAGTCAACAAAAAGTTTAACTAAAGATTTACAGAGCACAGCACGTTACGGAATTGCTCTGAATCTTTTAATTACTATCAAGTATCAAATTTGGTCTAACAGCGCGTTCTAGTAACTAAAGTAGAAACTACTACAAATATGATTCTAACATTTTACAGAAACATTGTCAGATATAGTTAATGTGCAAAATATTTATCAACATTTCCTCAGTGAGGCGGCACTGATTTTTTTTTTTTAGAAAACTTGGAAATTTTTTCCCGCCTCACTGTTAATAAACGTTACCAGACACTGGCACATACTTTCTCACAAACATATTTAAATTATTAAACAGATTCACTGTGCCTTCATAATTGTATTAAAGTAGAGAGCTACATATTAGCTGTATTTTATTATTAGCTAAACGAGAATTTTTAGAAAGTTATGGTTTTTGCATATTGTATGGTACATTAAGGGCTACAAATAACTAATAAGCCAAATTTTATCAAACTCTTTAGAGCCGTTTTTTTATTTAAAAAAATATAACATATTTTTTGGGGTTTTTTTGGCCAAAAAGGTTGTTTTTCAAAATTTTTAAAACCTTTTTTCGTTTATCTAAACAGGCCTAGATGACATGTTTGGTGCAAATTTGTTCGAAATCAATCGACTAGTTTTCTTTCTAACTTTGTATACATTCAAACAGGCAGACAGACATACAGACATAGAGACATACAGACAGATATACAGCCAGAATTTTTTTTGTAAAAACCACTTTTTTGGATTCAGGGAGGCCCAAAACGCATATTTCCACAAGAATCTCAACATCGATTTTTTACTATCACTATACTTTCTCTATACTATAGTATACGTAGTGAGAAAGTAAAAATGACAACCATAATAATGAACTTGCAATATGTTTACCAATAATTCCTTTTGATATTTGTAAATAACAGCGGAAAGCATTAACAAGTTAGTGTGACGCCTGTGCAGTACATTTATTTTATAGGAGCTTCGGTTTCGAAGGAAATAAAAGAGGGTCATTACATCATTACATCTCTGTGAAGACAACCTCCGTACAGCCGTACTCCGTATCCGCAAAGACAGTGCTGCCTCTGGTAGTTAATTTTGAAACTGTTTTCTATAATTTTTTTGTAGCTACCATTGTCCAAATTTTAAAATATAACTGATTTGAACCGATATTTTGTTACTTTGATGTAAGTCTGCATAAAATTTTTAATTTAGTTTATTATTTTATCAAAGAAATAAAGGATATACAAATTAACAAAAACTATTTTTCACATCTTAAACATCAAAAGGGCAAGCAATGTCTGATTATTAGCGTTTTCGGTACTGCCATGTTCCATGTGACAATATTAACTGACCCTTTTAAATAAAAGGCAGTCTCTCTTTTATACCGTCCTTTGTTGTATATTCAGCTCAAAATAAATGCGCTTTATAGACAGGATCACTGTTGAAAAACATAGATTTCATTGTATCAGAAAGGCAAATCACAATTAAAAATAATTTAACTTATAAGAAAACCACATGCACAAAATTTATTATAACTCTACATAATTAATTGTATTGAATCTTGCCGACCATGGTTTTACCAGTGACGGCATTGACAAGGCAGCATAACACAAACTAAGGAAAATATAGGAAACAGACATAAATATTACAAACGAGGACAGTTAATCGACTAACAAACAAAAGAAAATGAAAATGGTATAGAAGGGTGCGGGAGACCTATGGTCATGGGGCATAGGACAGACAGTGGTTTCAGTTGAGTTGAGATTCATATAAATTCTAACTGATCATTTAGTAGGAGGTTTCCAAAATAATCTCATAATCTCAAACATTTCTAATGAATATAAATTTCCTCATGCCATGGAGAATCTTAAAGTTAAAATTATTGCAAAAATCTGGCGCTAAATGAGTTTTTAAATGATTAGAAACACTAGAACCATTATAACCCCCACTGTCAATTTCTGTTGAGTTCACTTAACCTACATTTAAAACTAGGGCTTGTTTGGTCTTCGCTGCGTTACAAATATTAGGCTACATGTCAGTTTATAAACACCACTTGTTTGCAGTTGCGCACCGAGGATTTGGCTTTGGGGGGGGGGGGGGGGGCTAAGCTCAGGTCTGAGTATAAAAAAATATATTTAATTAAATCTAAATGGATAGAAGTTTTTTAAATTATCACAAATTTTGAAACATTATATATTTTTTTAAAGTGACGGGCTTGCGTCAGACGAGACAGTAGTGCAATATAAACATTCTTTCCGCTAGTTCACCTCACACTGACCTTGAGTGACGGTCTAGGCAGCACCCCAGCGCGCTGTCTTATTAGGGTCATGTTATACGAGCGTTTATAGCGCTGCGTTTTCAACGTCGGTTAATTTTGTAAATGGAACTACTGTGGGCCATGTTAAGCCGAGTTTACACCAAATGTTGGCAAACAATAACTTGACAACATGTTGGCAATAAGTGGAAAACAAGTTGGCAACAAAATAATTTGCGCAAATAATTTGATCACGTGAACAGTTTATTTTTAACTCAATATATTTCACTCACCTTTTACTTCAGTTGCGTCCATGATGTATTGGGTGAGGCCTTCTTTGCGGGCTAGAGAGAAGTATAATGGGAGTGACTTATTATCTGATTTACGTAAAGATGGCAGTGATCCTTTTTCAGGTGAACTGAGGTGCGACTGAAGCATAAAAAACTTTTTGAGGATGACAAGTTGTGAATTTGAGTTCTTGATAACAATAGTAGGACATAAAATCCAGAAACGAGACACAAACTACAGAAAATCAATACCTGTGTACTAAGTAAACCCATGCTGCTTGAATCTGAACATGCTGATAAGGTGGTATTGGCCTGTGTCCATCTCCACAACATTTTAAGACGGAGTGAATCATCTATAGTTAATCCTACACACCACAGGGAACCTTTGATAGCGAGGACATAAATACGGGAACAACTAATCCTTTCCAAAGAACCTCTCTTTCCCTATACATTTCTATCAGTTCAGTTATTTTTACACGCGACCATTCAACACCCTCATTTTCCAATGTAAACATAAAACCTACAACAACTGCACATGACCTTTACCTACACAAACACACGTTAATGGTCTTGGCCTTGACTACAACTGGACTGATGAAGCGCTGAGGCGGAGTGGGGAAAGTTGTCAACTTGTTGCCAACAAGTTGCTCGTCTTCTAGCGTCCGTCAACATGTTGACAGCATTGTGTTGTCAACTTTCTTTGATCTTTACCGACAACCGACGGGAAACGAAATTTTTGTTGTCGACATGTCGGCAACATCCAAAAGTTGTCAACATTTTCTTAAAACTGACAACAAA
The DNA here is from genome assembly GCA_018207615.1 of Philaenus spumarius. Classification (NCBI taxonomy): domain Eukaryota; kingdom Metazoa; phylum Arthropoda; class Insecta; order Hemiptera; family Aphrophoridae; genus Philaenus; species Philaenus spumarius. Next base: position 22,817 of record JAGFPH010001380.1, read on the forward strand.
TTGCTTCAACTTGTTGGCAACATGTTGACAACTCCGGTGTAAACGCGGCTTTATACAAGTCCTATCAATGCTGGCAAATCTACGTTAACCGGGCGTTGAGTATTGAAAACGCTGACTGACGCGTTAACGACGCGGCGCTATCAACGCCGAATCAAGTTATACGGAGCGCTGTCAACGCGCACTCGCAGCGCAGCTACCAGAGAGGCCACAGTAGTCAGAAGTATTGACTTTGTCTTGGTTCTAGTAGTTATTGTTTATTTCAAAGTGATTATTGTTTACTTCAAATTGGCAAAATGTTTTACTTTTATTTATCCTATCGAATAGCAGTCACCTCTATTTGAAGTTAAAGGATTACATTTAATAAACAATTGAAACGGTCCTGTTAAAGCTATTTACACGAGCCAAGCGGAGCGGAATTTTTCCAGGGGTATTCTCTATGTGTATTTAAATGGGAGTGGCTATATCTACACGAGCCGACTTGACCGGCGGGGAGCCGATTTTTGTCCATGCTCTAAAAGCATACCGGAACGGGTCGACTCGGCTCCGTTCAGCTCCGGTCGTGTAATATAGCCACAGGTCCCAACCAGAAAGAACATGATCTCTTTCTACTGTTCTTCCATGATGATTTTGCAATTCACGGTAGTTGTGACAGTAGTAGCCGGAAATCCAGACTAATTGATGGTGAGGTGGAATGATCATGCATCTTTCCGTCACATGTCGGAACGGTATGGGTCTTTCAGATTTAGCCACGACTAAGGATTTCCGCGACAGACCGGGCCAGTTCGTGTAAGTATAGCCAAAGCTTGATACACAATTTAAATATTGTTGTGGGTCCGGAACGCCATTGTAAGATTAAGTTTTTTTAAATTATTAGATAATATGTTTGGTGATATATTACCGTATTCACATGCAACGAACGTCTTCTTAACTTTATGTTGCGGTGGTGTTAAGTTTTTTCTGTTTGTCAATCATTTGACTTTTAAAACCATTGGCTGTGGCTATGTATTTAATAGTAGTAAGTTCCTCGTTAAAATCGTCTTTATTCAAAGGTATTGTGATTAATCTGTGTATCATACTGTTATATGCGGCTATTTTCTGAGATATAGGGTGATGTGAATCGTAATGTATTGTAGTGACAGTGGTTGAGGGATTTCTATACACATTGTAGCGGAATTTGTCCTTTTCCTTAATAACTGTTATATCTAAAAAGTTCAGTTTATTATCGACTTCTGTTTCACTTGTAAATTGAATATATTTATTTACGCCATTCATATAATTCTTCAGGTGTTCTATTTGTCTGAATCAGCCATTAAAAATTATAAAAGTGTCATCTACATATCTGGTATGCAATATGATTTGGGAGTGTGATTTGTTCACATTAGACAACAAGTTTAGTATTCTCATAGTGGTTCAAATAGATGTCAGACATTATACTAGAAAGTGGAGAACCCATAGCTAAACCATCCTTTTGAATAAAATATTTACCATCAAAAGTAAAATTAACGTCCGCATAACCGGATGTCGGGATTTTATGTATATGCCGCTAACGTAGGAAAACCGGATGTTGGGATTCAAATGGTTAAAAACCGCCCCCTTTCTTTCACTGGAAATTTATTTGTTTTCAACTTATAGCTACATTACTTAAACTAGCTATAAGTTGAAAACAAATAAATTACTTAAACTGGCACAGGTTTTTAGAGATTGTTGATCTCAGGATATCAAAGTAAATAGTTCTTAGTGTTGTTCTTTGAGTGTCCAACCTAATTAGAAACTAAAAAATAGTTACAGTAGGCGATATTTGGGACCCATCATACCTTATAGATCAAACCATACTTACGAACTATACGAATTAAATTAATCTGGAATCGATTTACTCCTACTATATGCACAAAGGCATTGATCCGTTAAAAGTTGTTCTGGTAACGGGGAGGGGAATGTCCCTAGTTACTAACTGAAGTCTCAAACAACAACCCCAGAACATAACCTTGCATTTCAGCAGTCTAAGTCTCAGAAGTTTCATCTTGTATGTGCATATTATTAGATAGTTTAATGTAATCGGTTTTTTAAACTGGAAAAAATACCATTTTGTCCTACTTTGATGTAGACTATTGCACGTAGGGTTTGTACCACGATCAACCAAACATTATCTAATTGACTGAAAGGTTAGTACAATTCAAGTACCATACACTTTAGGCAATTCTGAAATTTACCATTATGATCTTACTTAAGGCTCGGCACACCCAGCCACCATTTTGAATTTCAACTTAAATAAGAGCGATGTTAAACGGGTAATAAGATTACTAGAGTAATAATGATAAGAAAATTATTCTGAATGTGTAATTTTAAAGGTTAGGACAGTCCGAATGTGGATATCTTTTAGTTTTTAAAATTTGATTGTAACTAAATTTGTTCTTTGATTTAAATCAAAATCAAAGTTTGCTGTTTTTTTCTTATTGGATAATGTAAATATCCAAAATTTAAAAAGATCACCACGTTCGAAGTTTAATTGCCTTTCAAATCAAAGTAATTTCAATACTTTTGGATAATTTATGAAGAAAAAAATCCACGTTATTGTGGAAGCATGTACGCGCCGAATTTGTGTTCCTACTCGATACAGTGACTAGATAGAGACAGTGTGGCCAAGTGAGGTCTTGTTTCCTATTGGCCGGCAGCCATGTTTATCCTAAATTCTTATCTGTTTCTATTATATTTGTTAAATTTTTTGCACGAAAAAACAGAATACACTTTTTAAGAAGAAACACAGTTTTTATTATTTAATTTCAATATAAATATCAAACTGTAACAATTAAATCGCTTGTTTTTTCCCTTTATGAAAAAAACAAAGAGGTCATTTCTCTTATAATTACAAAGAGATACAACACTAATCTTTACATTATTAATAATTCTGAGCAGATGACATTACTTTTAGGAAAAACATGGCGGCCCATCTTCATATGGCCACACTGTCTCTATCTAGTCACTGTACTACTAGAGCGTTTAGCCTGCACTCTGGTGGTTATCACATCAACTTGTTGCTCGCGGAGGAATACTAGAAAAATAATATATCCGTTAATGTTCAATGTGTGAGAGAAAACTGTGTTTAATAACACATACTACCATACGTTGTCACGCATGCATATTTCAGTACGTTTACAATCAGGGTTACTTCAGTAACCCTGTATTTTCCGAATTTATGAGGCTGCCCTATATTTGCTAGCGGAAGAATGAAAAACTAGTAAACTAAATGGTAGTAGTGTACAGCTCTGCCACTTAGAGTGGAGTGCTGCGGTCAACTCACAAATATTTGAGGCGCCTAGTATCAAAACCCTCTAAGTCCCCCAGCTGATTTTTTCGGGAAATGTACAAAAACTGTAACAAGCGAGTCTGTGAACAGAATTAAATAATTTTTTCACCAACAAATCACCAATTTTTTTAGAAATAGAGTGGTAAAATAAGAAATATATCAGACAAACAGTTGTTATCTTATGAGGAAAAATGTAAATGCAAAATTTGGATTTAGCGGGTTTTGAGACTAAGACTGGGATTTAGCGGGTTTTGATAATAAGACTAGGATTTAGCGGTTTTTGAAACCAAGAAGTTAAAACTGCAATGGGGTTTCAGAGGAATAATTTTAGATCACTCTAATTTTAATTACTAATTAATTAGTCTAAACTAAACATACTGTTTATTAAATTTAGGTTATTAAAAAAACACTTAATTAAAATCTCTGAATTTTATTGATACAAAAATTTTTATAATATGGAAACTTTATAACAAAGTTATTTTGTAAAAACTGTGTTTAATGTCTGGTAAAAGTTTATATCTTCCTTCACAGTTTAGTTTAGTGCTACTTGTAAAATTATTAAAATAAAAACAAAGTATTGAAAAAAATAAAAAATCAATTAACAATGGTACAAACTGTAAGTAAATTGTTTAACAATACATCATAATCATTTTGTAATAAGTTTGACACCATCAGCTATGCAAGTTCTTTGCCAAACACATTACACAACATCAGCTGAGTCTACTTCTTCATCAATAATCACGAAGTTGGAGTCTTCATTATCACCAATTTCAGTCTGAGTTTGATTTTGCCTCTCCAAATTCAAATAGAAGCTGAGCACCTCATTATTTCTCCATTCTTCACCGAAATGCTTAGAAAGTAATTTGCCCACATCTTTTATTTTATCAGCTTTTACTTTAGTACCCTTTTTAACCGTACTCGGTTGAATGTGGGCCATGGTATGATTAGCCTTCGTAATACGTCTAGCGTTGCAAATGTTGCTTAGGTAGTTAACTTCACCCTGGAACAAAATGTTTCCTTGATCTCTTGTCCTTTTCAAGATTATTCTTTTGCTGGGGTTAAACTTGAAATGCCAGTCTCCAGGCTTTTTTTGAACCCTTTCAGCTTCTGTTTTTAAATCTTGGACTTTAACAGATGTACCAACTTTGTGGACTGTTCCATGCTTGCTCAAAACTTTCTCATACTCCTCTGGTTGCAGGATGGTATCTTTATTTTTAAGATCTTTTTCTATCAACCCAAAAACTCTATCCGGTGGAAGAAATGAATGGCCAACAATTGGGAATGTCATTTCTATAGAGTTAATTTCTTTAGGGGCTTCTGTAACCAGCCACTTTCCTAGCATAGCAGTGACTATGGTGTTTTTATTTTGGCCACCACAGCCATCTGCAAAGCATTTGAGCTTTGTTTTTCCTTCAAAATTACAGCTTTTCAAATGATCGTACAAACATGAAGCAATGATGTTGGAGTTTTTGGCATAGTCACTTTCGCACCAAGTATAGCAGTGCACGTTTTCTTTTTCCAATTTGCATTTAGAATTACCCGTGACTAAAGTAAAGTTATAAAAAGAATACTGTCTTCTAAAATACGCCGATTGGTCTGGCACTCTGGGTAGAAGTAAATTTTTTTGGCAATCAAATGTTACGATTAAGGTCTCATTATCATCGGATTTCAAAAGAGAATAAAAGGCATCAGCCTTTAGTTTGTGAACCCGTTTTAGAGTTTCAATCTCATTTCTTTTTGTGTCATCTTTTTCCGTTTTCATTTGTTCATCAAAGAAAATACATGTAGAACAGGCATCAGTTTTTGGTGACCCAAATCCAAAATTAAAATTTGTATTAACAACTTCACGAAAATAGCTTTCTTTGACTTGAAATTCTTCCTCTTGACATTCATTGTACATTTTATACAGCAAAGCAATATTCAATTCAGCTGGGAAATATTTCCTATAGGTAGCTCTATGTCTGTTATAGTGTGACTCAATTACTTTTAATTGTTGAATAAATTCAAGGATTTTCTCCTTTCGTCCAGAAAACAGTCCCATTTTTCTGTTTCCGCCTCTTGTTTCAGTAGCTATTGCCCCTCCGCTCGCATGGTGTCTTTTCATTACGCCTAAAACCCTGTCTTTCTTTCAGCCTAAGATTTTTAAAAAGGCGTTCTGACATATTCTTACTTGTGAACCATCACGCAATCGAAAGTAATAAAAGAAAGTAAGATTCCTCTCACGACTGCTGTCACTCGGTCTAAGTCTTTTTTTTGGCAGTGATTTAGTATGCTTCAAAATGAAGTTATCTTGCTGAATTTTATTTTTTTAAGAGTAGAAGACCGAATGAAACTTTGAGATGTCTAGAAGAGACAGAGAATCACATTTGTATGCATTTTCCTTTTTATGATTGCAGCATGGCACACCAGGCGGTTCAGTTGCTGAGTATCTGAAAAAAACGCGTTTGTTAGGTTTTTCAGATTGATGGAAGATAAATCTGAAACCCCTTTGCAGCATAACTATAAGAATATAACATAATAACCTACCATATCGGTCTAATTGACACCTAACCTAACCTTATTTAAGTTTTTATTAGAATACTTACAGCTGAACCCGTTTTTTCTCGCGCTTCCATTCCTGTTTCTTAGGAGTCTTCTTTCTAGCAAGATTACTAGGACACGGTCTTAAGTTAGTACCCACTGCATCTTCCATCCCAAGATATAATTAAAGATACTTTAACTAATAAAATATACGAATTTTTCACAAAATTCAGCAATACAATCACAATAATGTTCTGAAAACACACTACTGTTGACTGCTCCAAGTTGTCAACAACTCGCAGAGAATCCTGGGTAGTCACGTGACAAAACCACGTGCTCCTATTGGCTGTTGTGGATTTAGCGGATTTTGAAACCAAAAATGTCTAACTTCACTCTGAATGTAGCGGGTTTTGAAACCAAGGCACATTTTTTACATTATTTTTCAATGGGATATAGAGGGATTTGACACAAAAGAATGTTAAATTTCAATTCAGCATGGAAAACCCTATAAGAAGCAATATCTAACTCAATTTCGAAAAAAATTGGACTTAGCGGGTTTTGATACTAGGCGCCTCATTTGTTCACTCCTGCCGAGCCTTTATACAAAAGTATGTCGTTCTAGTCTTAACATTATGTAGTCACATCATTAGATTAGTCACATCATAAAATGTAATACATTAGTTTTTCTGGCCTAAAACAACTAGATCATCAGTGAATTGATTTTCTCTCTAAAATAATATCAAAAGTAAAAAGCCTGATGATATAGTCGGCAAAAGTATACCAATAATTAATTATTGTCACCTATATAAGTCAGCTGTAACCACTGTAATTAAAAAAAAATGATAACCGCCCAGATTTTTCGCTTAACAAAATTTATTAAAAAACTGCAAAATTAGATATAGGCTAAAGAAAATCGCTATTATTGCTGTAGCCTATGTGTTTAAACGTCAATTAATTACTTTATTAATCCTGTAGGCAGCTAATATGCCTACTTTATTGTTATTTAAAATTCAAACTTGTGTAAATAGTGACACAGAACATATGATTTCTATAATAATAATTGTTGTGTCATTCAGCTCCATAGTAACATTCAGAGATAATGGTAACATTCTATGGAGCAATCTGAATTTAATGATAACTGTGCTATTATTATTACAGCTAAGTAACTATCCCATCAAGCTAAAGTAAGCTACGTATTTTAACAATGTAAACAAACTGATATTTTACTAAGTAAGGCTTAACATGACTTGTCTACATGTTTACAGTGCCTTAAACACACGTAACGTCTAATTAGAGTATAATTTTTCGTGTTTTGTCGTACTTAAGCATTATTAGAAACAATGAATACATCAAAATCTGTTTCAAATGAAACCGATATTAGTAAAACCTCAAAAAATAAAGAGTCGGTGGACAAAGCAGGCAGACTTGACAAAACGTTAACGAGACTTGATTTGGTAGAAAGGTTGTTAACTCCTACAAAAACTAGGTGAGGATTTAAAATGTTATACGATAATCTATGTAATTTATATGGCTTTTTAAGGTATTATTTTTGTTATTACTTAACTTTAGAACTTAGTCTAAAATCTGTATTATTTTTTGGCAACCATTCTGTTTACATTTATAGGTTAGACTACAGTTTTAACAAGACTAAAGAACAAACATCCATACAATAATAATAGCTAGGCTTACTATCATGATAGTGTGTTAATTGGATTAGATAACTACAGACTAATTGGATTTTGTATTTATTAATTGACTTAGGTCCATATAAAGGCCTAAGTTAGATTAAGTAATAAAGTTTACAAAGAAAAAGTTTAGTGGCTCCATGAAGTTTTAAAAGTAAATAGGCTAAGTGTTGGTCGAGGCTAGATATTATTAGGATTAATACCAATTATTCTGATGTATTTAAATTATTTTCTTTACCGGTACTTACATTAAAATGTAGTGTAAGCATATTTTTTAGTAAAAATGATTTCAAGTGAATAAACTAGATATTAGAAAAAGGTTTTATTCTAATATTGTAGGCACAACTATTTTACATTTATTTAAAACATTAATAGCCTAGAGTTAGGCCTAAACTTAATAAAGGTGTCTATTTAAAACCCTTTAATTTAGATGGTTTGTGTTTTAGGCTACATTCCTAAATACACAGTAAAAATGCATTTTATATTTATAAACAACTTAAATATCTATTATTGATTGATGGCAAAATAGTAAACAATTAAGCATAAGTAGGTAAACTATTAATTTGAAATATAGTCAGACAACCTAAAATAAATTTTGTTAATTTTATTAATTGACGTAGGCTAGGTCCATAAAGGCCTAAGTCAAATTAAGTAATACAGTTTACAAAGAAAAAGTTTAATGGCTCCATGAAGATTTAAAAGTAGGCCTAAACAAGTGTTGGTCTAGGCTAGATATTGTATAGGATAGGCTATAGAATTAATACCAATTAATTGATGCGTAAATTATTTTCTTCATTAACATTAAAATGTAATGTAAGTAAGCATATTTTTTAGTAAAAATTAAGTTATTTCAAGTGAATAAACTAGATATTAGAAAAGGGTTTATTCTAATATTTATAGACACAACTATTTTACATTTAAAATCATTTTAGTGCCATGGGCCAGGCATTTTCTCCTATATAGTGTACCCAAACCTGATAGTTTTGCCGACCTGATTTAGCGAATTTGAAATGATTTCATAAAAAAAGCTGTATTTTTGTTATTTGATAGATATTATCATGATTTTTTATTTTTTCCTTCTAATAGACCTATAAATAATATTTTCTAGCCTACTCTAAACATTTTTCTAATATACCAACAAATTTAAAAAAATAAATTTACATACCATAACAACAGAAAGTTTTTATAAAATTTCCAGTTTGTATGATAAAAACAGATAGAGATGAAAAATTGCACATCACTTTAAGACACATTTTGTTACATACTTATGTTAAAAATTTTAGGCCAATATCTTGATAAATAAAAACACTACTCTTTCGAAATAAGACAGTTTTAACCCAAAGAAAAGAATTCGCTTAAAAGGGCGAGATAGGCAATATGTTTGCTTTGTAAAGTAACTAAGAGTGGTTATTTTTCTGTTTTATTCTGTGCAAGCCTTAGCCAAGTGGTAACGTGGGGTCTTCCTGATCAGAAGATCCCGGATTCGAATCTCGCGAGATCAGGTAGCTTTTCCTATAGTCGGTGGTTTGAGGGTGGGAGGTTGGAAGTAAAGCAAACGGTGGTTGGCTCGCTTCCAAGCTAACCACGTAGTTACCTGGTCTAAAGGATTGAGATATATATATATATAATTTTTTTTTAAACCACAGATGGGGGAACACTGCTTTCATTCATCCTCAAATTTACATCGGTTTTGTATACTAGGCCTATATCATATGCGAAACAGAAAGAATTATTCATTCATGGTAGATTGTTATAAAATATTATCAAAAATAAACATTTTTGATTTTTTAATGATTTTTTTCCGAACATGCTCACAATCAGATCTTGGCAATTCTCTCATGATTTGAAACGTCCGGTTAAACAGGACGTTGGCATTGAAAGAGTTAAAACATAATAGCCTAGAGATAGGCCTAAACTTAATAAAGGTGTCTATTTAATCCCATTTAACTTAGATAGTTTATGTTTTAGGCTACAATCCTAAAACACAATAAAAATACACAATAAGAAAAGCATTTTATATTTAAAAACTACTTAAATATTTATTATTGATTGATGGAAAAATAGTAAACAATTAATTAAGCATAGGTAAACTATTAATTTGAATATAGTCAGACGACCTAATAAATTTTGTTATGTAATTCCAATCATTAAATAGTGAAAAACAGTATTCCTATAATAGCCATTTAAAGGAATTTAAAAGGGCAAATCCGGAAGTAGGTAGAATATCTGATTCAAGAATTTTGTTGAAAACAGAACTTACACAGAAAATAAGTGAAGCTGATATAGTTCAGACAAAATTGGGGTATAAATAATTAATATTGAATAAAACATAGATAATACTGAAGTATAAATTTGAGCTTAGTTTCTTCACAATATAGTAACTTGGCAGCTACGGCAAGGGTTTTGTATTACATATAACATAAAATATAATAATATAAGACATAATGTAATGGATTACAAAAGAAATGTTAGTTAGGCTACAATATTAAATTTATAAAGTTTGACTTCAATATGCCTACAAGGGGAAGCAGGGTGGGCGAGAAGCTAAAGGCATTAGCCTAGCCTAGTACAGTTCGAACCTCGTAGTTTTTGGTCTAGAAAAATGGTATTAATTAGTTTGACCAGCATAAAGTAAAGCCTTTAGGCAACAACAATAAAAATAAATAAAACAATAAGTAAATAAGCCTCCCTATTTTAATATTTCTATTAAATAATGTTAAATTGTAATCGTGTGACATTTCTTTGCTCTTTTACCTGTTAATAATTAATCAGCACAAATTTGCTATTTGACCCTAGGCTAACCTATGACAACAGAAATGCAAGAATAATATAAAAAAAACATTGGGTCTTAAGACCACACGTTAGAAGTGGTAACTTCTATGACCGATTTATATTTTTATCAGTACAGTAGGCCTATTACCTAATATTAGAGGAGAATAAGGGTCAACAAATTACACAAGTCAATAAATTGTCAAAAAATATTACATCATATTTTAAAATTGCATAAATAATTTATCAAATAACAAATTATTCTTAAGTCCTAAAAACTGTAAGAAAGTAATTTAAGAATATTTTCAGTTATCAGTAAATCTGCAGAACATTATATATAATATATTATCTCACTTTATTCATTACACATTTTTATTCCATTTTAAGGGTGTAAAATGGTAATCTAATTATAATTTTATATCAAATTATAAATAATCGATATGAAAATTGACCATATTCCATTTGTTTAAATCAAAATAGAGTAAAGTCTTTAGCTTTGACTAAACAAATGTAATGTGGTTTTAAATTTCCTAAAGTTTATAAGAAATTATAGAAATTTTCAAAATTTTCAAAATTGTTAATTAATTAAAATTGTTAATTATTTTAAAAACTGTTAATTTGTAAAAAAATAATATGATTTCTTTTCTGTCTATCAGATTTTAAAATGCGGAGTCAAAAGTTATAAATTTTCCATTTAATGTAATAGCATAGATCATGAATAATAAATAGATCTTGCATCCATACGGGGGCTGTGTGCCGGAAAAAAGGTTGTCGCGAAAATAGTACATGATCGCGCCGCGAGGTAGCGCTAGGGAGAAAGCATTGGTAGCATTGGTGTTTCAAACAGCTTCCTTCGTTTCCCCAATAGATAGCGCCAAAAAAGTCGAATTTCCAGTGGAACAAAATATTGCATTGGATCGGAGTTCTATTAGGTTATCCAAATACAATGGTAATAGAAAAGTTATGGAAAATCCTCAAATAATAATAATTTTATTGTAACTTTCAATGTACTTACCGACTTTCTGTGTTAACGAATCCAACAAAGAAAATTCATCACGCTTATCTATTTCATGAGTCACTTTCTATGTAGGCTATTTAGTAATATATGTGGAAAGAGGTGACAATATATTTATAACAGAAATTTTAGTCCTGTTAAAAAATAAGATAATGATTTTAGTTACATTTTTTACTTATTCTAATTAACTGTTAATTTATTCAAATTATATTAAAAGTATTCAAACGGCCAAATAAAAACCGTTAAAACCCTCACCGATGTACAATATACTAACTCTCCACGCTCTAACTTGTGTCAAACTAAAAAAAGTAAATAACATAAAAATACCAAAAACTAATAATGTTTGAGTAGTAATTGCCTGGTTTAGTTGTACTATGGTAGTGGTCAAGGTCAAAAATATTTTTTTGGTGTTAAAAAAAATAATTTTGTTTAACGAGACCCATGGAAGTGATGGTGAAGACCAAAGAAGTGACAAAAATAACCTACAAACTATGATAATAACAAAAAAAAAAAAATGGAGAAAACACAAAATTAGTATATTTTAAATGCAGACCTACAGATAAATTTAAACAGTATTTATTTTATAGAACATTTACAAAATATTTTAAATTACCGTAGTAAATATATTTTTTTTTTAAATCTACAATCAGTCAACAAACTATAGTTAGATTAGCTAAAGAGAAAATAGCGTTATGAAATAGACGAGCCACCGCCCTGCAATTCTTCCTAGTCAGACAGCATGTCCCTCCGCTTCAGTCTTCTGATGGAACATGGTGTTAACAACAGACTGGCAAGAGGGTTAGGATGTCCCGAAAGGAGCTTCATGTGACTCCTACTTTGACGAACAATTTCCTCTTGGATCGTTGGCACGTCCAGATAGTTATGGATCTCAGAGATATGAGTATACCATGGTAGATTCAAAGCAACTCATAGAATGTTATTTTGGGCCCTCTGCATGCATTGTATAGTGGACTCGCTTGCAGTGCCATAAAGTTCAATGCTATAGGTCCAAATAGGTTTGAGGATTAAACAGTATATACTAAAAGTTTGTTGTTGAGAGACAGAGCAGATTGTCTACTTAGGAGCCAAAGTAGGTTTCTGAAACGATTGTTGATCGCATCTCTCTTGTTGCTCACTTGATTTTTCCAAGTCAAACGATGATCAAAGTAGAATCCAAGATACTTGACACATTCGGACTGAGGCTAAGTATCATTTCCCAACTTAACTTTGGCACACATCCCTTTACGAAGAGCAAAGGTAACGTGACATTATTTGGATACACTGGCTTTTATACACCACTTAACTAACCAGGCATTTGTAATGCCCAATTTTCGTTGCAATCCGCTGATAGCTTCGTCTGAACCATTACTACACGAGAGGAAAGCAGTATCAACTGCAAACGTTGCAACAGTAATGCCTGGTAACTGTGGCATAACACATGTGAAGATATTATACAACACATTGCTTAGTACCGAGCCCTGTGGAACACCTGCGTATCAGTTATAGAGGGCAGACCTTGCCTCACCATGCTTAACCTGAAAGATTCTCCCAGATGGATAAGAGTCCAATACCAGGATCAACGAATAGGGCAAAAATTTCTTGATCTTGCACAGCAGACCTTAGTGCCAGACCTTGTCGAATGCCTGCTGAGCATCCAAAAATGCCACTGAGCAGTACTCACTCTTCTCTAAGGCCTGAAAAATTGAAACAAGACCCTATAAATCTTGAAGATTGGAGATTACAAAATCCAAACTGATGGTGCGGAATTAAATGAGACTCTTCAACATGATTAGTCTGCATGATTCTTGGCAAAAATAATCTTTCCCACACTTTTGACAGCACAGGAGTGAGGCTAATGGGGCGATATGAACTGGTATAACTGGGTGATTTTCCAAGTTTGTGGATCATGATTATCTGTGAAACTTTCCATATAGTCGGAAAGTAAGAAAGCCTAAGAATTAAATGAAAGAGATGTAACAAGAACACCAAACACTTCCCGGGAAGTTCTTTCAACACTTTCGGGGTAATCAGGTCAAAACCCGGGGCCGTATTATCCTCCATCGCAGCTACTGTCCTACGAAGTTCTTATTGGGAGGCACAGCTGGAGGTCTTGATCAAGAACATTAGAAATTTCAGGACATATAACATCACTAGAATCATTGGGTCTAAAGGCTGAAGAGAGATGAACAGCAAATGCTTTGGCCTTCTAAGCGTCAGTACGTGCCCAAGAGGTTCCTGATCTGACAGTAGGAAAAGATTTCTGAGGCTTCTTGTAATTTTTTGTAGCCCTCCACAAAGAATAATCACCATGGGCTGAAGGTGACATATGTTCCAGCTTATCCTTGAGAGTTTCGTTAGCGGATTCAACAAGCAACTGCTTTAGCTCTTAAGATGCATGATTTAGTAGCATTTTGTTAAGGGGGTAATGGGATTGCTGCCAGAGCCTTCGTAATTTACGTTTTTCTTTGATTTTATCCCTAATAATTGTGGAAACCACTACCCCAGGTTGCCTGTTCTTCAACTCAAGGGAATTAGTCCATGCTGCGATTTGGATAAGATTGGTATTGTATACGCAAGCCTGGTCAATGTCATCAGCACCATTTAATGGAACACTGAGATTCACGGCTCCATCCAGACAGTCCCTGAAGGAATCCCAATCAGTTCTACAGTTGGAGAGAGACTCGTACCCACTATTTCGAGTTAAAATCCTAGTAAAACAGTAAGAATAATAGGCGAATGGTCAGACGACCCATCAAAGCTAGATTCAATGGATGTATACAAGTGAGAGATATTTTTTGTTATAAAGAAATCTAGTAAATCTGGAATTTTATGCGAATCAGTAGGCCTATAGGAAGGCTCTCCTGTTGATAAGGGAAGCAGATGGTTGCTTTCACTACTCAGCTTCAGCTCACATCCGCGAGTCACGGCAGTTCGTGAACCCCAGTAGGAATGTTTCGGGTTAAAATCACCACCAGCTATAAAATGATCGCCAAGAGTTTTAAAGTAATCAGTAAACATATTCTCACTTACTATGTGCCTAAGAGGACAATAGCAAGCCAAAAGAGTAACAGCACCAGCACGATCCTGCACCTCAATCATAGTAGCCTGAAGGTAATTAATTGAAAATGGTTGTAGTAAACAATGTGTCAGAACTTGTTTGATCACAATGGCTGAACCAGCATGAGCTCTTCCATCCGGATGAGGAGTGAGGTGTGTATAATATCCAGGAATTTTAATACAACTCCGTGTTGTAACATGTGACTCGGAGATCAGTACGACATCCAGTTTGTTATTATTGATGAAGGACATTAACTCAAGCCTATTCGGAGACAAGCCATTGATGTTCCATGCAGAAATTCGCAGCGACATCATTTATTCATTTTGTAAACTAGGTTAGAATAAGTCCTAAAAGGATACTTATTTGTTGAACTAAAAGCTCTATCTTATCACTTTGCATTATAAAAATGTTTTCCATCGCATCACCAGATTGAAGATTTGTACCAGGTCTAGGACTCTCCCCTGTTAATACACCCGCGTAGCTTGAGCATAGGTTACGCTAGGACTTCCCAGTTGTTTCCATGCTCCAGCTGAGCCAAGTGGAATTGAAACAGTGTGTTTCAGGGCTCTTAATAGGTTTCCTAGTTTTCCTTGATAATATATCTTTGTACACCTGACAACCCTTGTAATTTTCTGGGTGATCACAAAAGCATAATGCACACTTAGTAGGAGAATTTCAAACCTTTTTCTCACACTCAGAAGTTTTATGGCCCTCTCCACATTTAACACTCCTGTAGGGCCTGGTACAATAATAGTTCTTTGTATTGCTGACAGCGATGACATTGAACAATGAAGTTTGATTTTTTTGGATCTTCTATTATAACTTGTTGATGAAATATGTACTTTATATCTTTCACAGCCTTGTTATTGACACCAGGCTCAATGTTAACGAAGAATGTGTTTGTTGGCTTTTTATCCGGTTCATACCGAGCGTTTATAATTTCTCCTCTCACAGAGTTACCTGTAGCTTCTATCTCCTCAACAATGGCGCTGTGTGGGGTGGAGTAGTGGATATTTTTCACAACAATCCTGTAACACTTGGTCTCTTTTATTGAGAAGGTGTGCCCGATTAAACCTTTCTTTCTAATTAGATCCATGATCAATTTATAATCCTCAGCTGTGTGAACGAGAACCCGTAGTAGATTTTTATTGACAATCCTAAACTTAAATTGATTTCTATCACAGACAGACTCTTTTAGTTTTGTTAATATTCATTTACGTCATCTATGCCATAGATAATGATTGGTGGAGCCTTATTTGACCCAGGATCTTTAGGTACAACTGTATCTGGTGAATCCAAAGGCAGATTACTAAACTTGTTGTTCAAGTAGATTCCGTCACTCTGTAAAGATGAATCTCCACCTCTCCTACGTTTGTGACGATGAGATACAGGAACATGCTGCCAATGAGGAGGAGGAACCACCTGAGAGCCGGAGGGGGGGGGGGTTGAGAACTCTCCAGATACACTTCCAAAGATTCTGTCCTACCTTTAGGAGGCTCCTGGATGGTCAAATTAGTTTTACTATTGATAGGTGAAAAGTCACCAAGAGAAGATGACCGCGGACTGTTAAAGAGTCCAGGGTGTAGTTTCTTCTTACTAATGCTGACTAGCGGTGAAGGAGATCCTGTCAGCCTTGAAGTTGATGTCATGGCTTGCTTTTGATTTTCCTCCGATGTTCTGGTTCCAGTGGCGGTGACCTCTTAACTTTTGCACTCCTTGAGAAAGGGCTTACATTATCTGTCACAGGAAGCAATAGGTCAATTCTGAGGCATTTCGGTTATTTGCTGATGACGACCTGAGGCCCGCTTTCTCACCCCTGACAGTACTGGGGATCCGACACCTTGCACCGTAACTTTTTCCTCCTGCTTACTTTGGGTCGCCGGAATACTACCCCCCCAAGCAGGTTCCTACGTCATTTTGACGTCAGAGATCGGGGGGGCAGTTTTCCAGTCACGCACACTCAAGTTTCGATATAATTAAAATAAAAAAAAACTAGAGGACTAACCTAAACTGTTTAGTCACAGTATGTTGCCGATAACAGTATAATTGTAGGAACCTGCTTGGGGGGGTAGTTTTCCGGGGGGTAGTATTCCGGCGACCCGCTTTTGCTAGGGGGGGGGGTAGTATTCCAGTCACGGACACGGCTCCCATATTGGTTAGGTTGCGAGTTTGGGGACGTCCCGTTTCCCCTGGGGGGGTAGTTTTCCGGGGGGTAGTATTCCGCATCCCCCTTACTTTCCATTTTTGGATTATTTTCAGGGTACCTTCCCTTATTTAGTTTTCGGTCCGTAAGTAAATTTAAACTTTTGTTACGTAACATGCTATTAAATTGTTAGATTTTTGAATTGACTTAAGAATAAAGACCGCTCTCTTTTACCTCAAGTAAGGTTGGTCTAAAACACTGACCACATCATTTTTGTCAATGTGTGCCACATCAAAATTTATTTTTTGAAAAACAAAACAGTTCTTGTAACACTTTTTCATAAAGCTCATCAGGTGTGTAATTTTTTAAGACTAATAATGATAGTGCTTGACAGTCTTTTTTTATAGTAAATTTAACTAAATCATAATCGCTAGATTTAATACTGTCCAAATGTCTTGTCAGTGCAACTGCCATCATCATTTTCCAAGCATTCATCCGAGTCTGAGCTTATATAATTTTTCGAAGTATTGTTCCAAAAAGACTCTTTTGTTTTTTAATTTTTTTCCGGGTAGGCCTAATAGTGTCTTTTTTGCCTTTTTTAGTGTCTAGGAAACAAGTAACATCCTTATTTGCTTTTGTAGCAAAGCTTATAATTTCTTTTTTTCCGCTACAGCCTCGGCCCATTAAAAGTCACCTTGATGTCAAAGATCTCACACAGTTGAGAAATCTTTATTTTACAATCAATTTGCCTGTTAATGTTTGTCTTATTAGTTTTCTATTTTTCTTGCTTCTTTCCTGTCTAAAAAATTATCTCTCATTTTTCATGAAATTATTTCTCGAAACAGAAGCTTCCTACATACCTCTTTTATCAACATTTTCCATTCAACATTTGGTTTACTTTTTCATTTGGGCTGTCTTACACATTTAAATTTCATTCTGTAAAGTCTTTGTTTATACTTAAGCAATTTTGATGTGGTTTTGCTTAACCTTTTACGTCTTTGATTTTTTTACTTTACTGTATTGATTTTTACGAACCAACTTTGCACCAATTTTTTTTCTGCTGGTAGATAGTTTTATAACTTGTACATTACCTTGTAGAGTTTGAGGAGGGCTTAGTTCTTTTTAAGTATAGTATATCTCTTTTCTCAAGATTTCTTTTTTTGTCACGATATTTCTGTGCACGCTGCTTCCACGCTTTCCTAACCTGGCTTTGTTCTCTTGGATTCATTTCACTTATAATAAAATTGTGACTTTTCCTTGTTCTTTTTTCCTTTCATATCTCACCCTATCTTTCAAACTCCTCTGTTCAAGATTTATAGGGTCTTGTTTCAATTTTTCCCTTGCCCTTCTCATGCTTAGTTTTCTTTCCAATCTCTTCCTTTCCAATTTTTCATTTTCTGTCAACTTCTTTTAGCCATGTTTATTTCTTCAAAAAAAAACCAAAACCTATAAAAGAACAAAATTTAAAAAAAATACTACTATAACTTTGTAATTTTGTGCGGATATTTACCACTTAAAAAATTGTTAATATAGTTTTGTATTACCAACAGAGTACGTACAGTAAACAATCTGAACTTAACCTTCATAATAATTTTACAGTAGCCTACAATATTTGATAAGGAACATACATTTTTGCCTAATCTCATAACCTAACTTTAGATTAGGAAAAGTAATCTAAATTTGCAAGGCTTCACACTATTACTGGTACCAAAACCTGTCAAATTAAATTAATTTAATTTTCAATTTAACACATAACCATATTAGGGTCTTACTAGTTCGTTGGAATTTGTGTGTAATAACAAAAAGGATTTTTAAATATAAAAGTGTTAGGCCAACCGGTAGGCCTTATACATCTACTTACGTTACAGGAAAGTTAAATTACAAATAAATAAACCCTAGAAAACTGTGTTGCAATATACTTCATCACTTCCGTGATCATCCATCACTTCTGTGGTCCAAAAGGTCCACAGAAGTGATGATTTGTTGCTGAAGTTTAAATAAAACCAGTAGCTTCTAGGTTATGAAACTGTTGCTTTGTTCACAGTTGTAGTTCTTATAATTACACAGTTACATCATGTTTTTTAGTAATTGTATATAATAATTACAAGTCAATGATGGTCACAGAATGATGAGATGATCTCAGCAAATCACAAACATTCATTTATTATATTTATAACTTATAAAACTTTATAAATAATCAACTCTTCCTTCACAATAGCTCAAAGAATAGTTCTGTCCTGGTCCTAGAGGAGTCTGGGTAATAGCTCAGTCTCATTCTGATGGATTTTATGTTAAATTTCATACTGGACCACATGTAAATTTACTATTTGACCATGGGCTGATATTTTTGTAGACGGCATTATATTTAGGTTGGATACGGACTACATAAAGTGATTTGTCACCTCCTGTAGTCCATAAATTTCTATTTAAAAAAATATTTACGCTGTACATTTTATTTGAATTAATAGAAAAAGTATTCCTGTTGCCTCTGAAATACTTACAGTACAATACATAATTTCTTGAAACCGGAACAGTGAAAACATAAATTGTACATTATTTGGAGATTCACTCATACCATCTTTGTACCACCATATATTAAGGCATATTTAACAGAAAATAATTTTATTATTAATTTATTATTTTAGCCTTCCTGAAAATGCACTACCGAGCCATATTCCTCATAAGAATGTTTTCAAATACAGCAAATGGGCAGCACCAATCAGCAGCACTAAATTTGAACCTATTGTAAGTTAAAATGTATTAATTATTATGTTGTAAGTTTGTTTACTGTTATATCCTCTTTGTTTAATAATTCAAGTTACTTACTTTTCATAGATAAATAGTTATATTGAAATGAATTAAGTTATGTTAATAATTTAGTTTCGGATCTGTCTACACAATTTATTAACTATAATGGGAACGGCTTTATATGCCTGTTAAAATTTTAGGTAAAAAGCCAAAGCTATTATGTACAAAATAACAAAGACACTCCATTTAAAATATTCTACAAAAATATATTTCATTACATTTTGAACACTCAAAAAAGTATATGTCACTGGTGACAACTTTGGTGTTACCCAGTGTATAATGTAGCAGGCTGTTTCAAATAAATTCTGAAACCTAAGACAATATATTATGAGAGCCCCTTCCCTTCCCAAACAATGCAACCTTGAAAATGTATGCAAATGTTCCCACTATTTCGCACCTACAGAATTTAAAAAAAAATACTTTTTCAATATGAATTTGAAGAAATTTGATTTGTTACATTGAATAAGTGTTGCATAATTTTAAAGGTATTCACAGCTGTTGTCAATTAAATTGATTTATAGTCTACATTTATTACTCAAATGCATGTAATATAAAGCAACTAAATATGGTTACCAGTAATCAAACCCTTAAAATAATTGAAATATAATTTCAACTTTTTTTTATTATTACAGGTGGAAACTATTTGTGCCCCAATATTTAATAGCATTAATATTGTTTTTTTTTAAAGTAGGCTATTGTTTAAAATGGTTTTATAATTTGTTAACTAAAAAATATTTCTTTAAAACAAAACTAGTTTTTTTTAACACAAAATTTGATTTAAGTACTGTTTTGATTTGTTTTATCATTGGTAGCACTGAATTAATTATCACACATTATTGCTAAGATAATTATAGTAATTTAATAGTAGAGCAAGTTTATTTAAAGTTTTCTTCTTTGTATTTTAGTCTGGGCTAAAGGCACAACAAAGAAGATATTTCAGAAAAAGAGATCAATTGATGAAACAAATTTCTGGAGATATTATCGATTTTGAATCAGACACAACAATGAAAGCTGCCCCAGGTAGACACATATGTTAAAGTTTTGAAAACAAATGTAGAAAAGAAATTGTATACAACTGGTTTTCAAATATTTTAGAAAATATAGTTTTATTCTTGCATAAACAGCATTATTAATACCAGTTAACATTAATCAAAGAATCAATAACTTAATACTGGTAATATTTTTTGTCTACAAATTTCCTGTTTTTATTAGTATAGTTAATACAAATATTTGATTCAACAAAACAAAAACTGAATTTTTATTAGTATTTGTTGCAAAGTTTTATAACAATTTAGGTTCTATTTAGATTCTATTCTATTTTATTGTATAGGTGAAGAAGAAAAGGCTTCGGAAGCTACGATGACAATCCTCACTAAACCGACTATATCTCCTTCATGGACTCAAGAATTAGTTCATCGAAAGAAAAAGAAGCCTATTGTCACTTGTGACTTGAAAGCTATAATTGCAGATTTACGAGCTCGTAAAGATTTTGAATTCTTCTACTTGGTTTGGGCTGTTCCTCTTTGGTCTGAATTTTACACTCCTTATTGCCTTAAGTAACTATTAATATTAAAATTGTTTTACATTTTTGGTTTACTGAATATGTTGTATATTTAAAATAGCCGAAATAATTGAATAAATAGATAAAATTAGAAGATTTGTGAATAATAATGTATTTTATGAACATAATTAATGTTTTTAATCTTTCTAAATTTAAATCCTCATATTTGATGATTCACTTTATTCCTATGTTTTTATCATTTTATTAATAACATAATGTACTAAAATACATGTTTAAAAACATTTTCTATGGAATTATAAACATTTAGAAATTAAAAGGACTTATAAAGTTACCTTTTCCTATAAGATAGAATTAAATATGCATACATGTTTTATTGCAAAATTCAATTATTACATACTGATACCAGACATTGACACACTATAAAAACAATTTTGCTAAGTAACCCCACCAGGTTCAAGACACAATTACAAGGGCTCCATTCTTCTTTCAAAAAACAATATAAGAATATACATAAATATAATTGTTAGGTCCCATCAAAATCCGCAATCCTTGGGTAAGAACAATAATGAAACACAAAAAATATAATCTTGGAAATTAAAGTCTGTTCAACGTTTCCAGTGCAGCCTAACGAATATTAATTAACACCAAGAACATCCAACTTGTAAGGAACCAAATTGTGCAGGATGATTGGTAAGTTAAGGCTAAACAGTACAAAAAAAGTTGTGGTTTTACCCCAATAGATAGCAGCACTGTCGTGGCCAAATTAATTTTACTGATTACTCATTTATTTTTTATCCGATTTGAAAAAATAAAACTGTTTTGTAATGAGTATAAAGTTGTTAAAGGCGCTATGCTTTCTAATTTTCGAAAACATTACTTAATAAATTTTTACAATTAATAACTTTTAAAATAAGTCAAAATTTGACTAAAACAGGTAGTCATTTTTAGGGCAAATTTTTTTGAATAATTTTAAAGTTTATTTCAAACAAATCGGTTGAACGGTTTTGTCAGAAACGCGTTTTTAGTTCCAACGTTGTGTCACTCATTGAACAGCTAACTGACACGCGCACGCACCGACGCGACGCGACATAGCGCCTTCTCTCTCTCTCTCTCCTCACAGGCACATACAACCCATCCTCGCGGCTCGCAGCTCCCAAACAACACACAGCCCAAGACGATTATGATCCGTTTACGTTTTTGTGCGAAATGATGAAAACGAACAAATAAAGAAATGTAATTCAAATGCTTACCAAAAGTTAAAGAGTGTATCTCCTCTGTTGATGTAAACATATTTATGTAGCCAATTTCATCTAACTTATGTTTAATTTAATTATAAGGTGTGTTAAACGTTTTTAATCTGTGTATTTAATTTAATGTGTCTACAACTGTTTAAAATGAATGAATTAAAATGAATTAATCCTGGGATCGAGACAAATAAATTTCACAATACAAAACTTGGTCTACTGTACTTTGTCGTCTGACTGTCTGTATGTGTTTTTTACAAAATAATTCATATCTACCGAACGGATTGACCGATTGAGTTCAAACTTGACATGAAGTTGACCTATCAATGATCTATTTAAAATAAATAATGCGTTTTAAAATGGCGACTGTTTCAAAATTTCAAACCCAAATTACCCAAAAACGGTACATTTTAACAAAAAAATGTCAAGACATCTTTTTTATAGCCCTTTTGATTTATCATCGGATAGTGTTACTGTAAAAACAATTGGATGACGGATAATAGTTATGTTAAAGAACCGATACAGAATAAAAAGGACTACAAAAAAGATGACTTGAAACTTTTTATAAAAATGTATGGTTTTTGGGTAATTCAGGTTTGCAATTTTTTAACAGTCACCATTTTAAAACGCATTAATGGATATAATCGCTTATTTTACTTAAAATATATCATTGTTAGGTAAACTTTATGTCAAGTTTTAAGTCAATCGGTCAAACCGTTCTCTAGATACAAATTATTTAGTGAAAAAACAAAATGGCCGCTATGGAGAAAACCAGGGCTCTATAACAAGGGCTAAACCGTTTCTTTGATCTCGGCACTGTGCCGCCAGTTTCACTCTGACGTCACCATGCTGATACACGTTAGCTGGTAATATTTGAGTAGTGCGTGCACAGTCGTTAACTCGCTGTTTTAACTCGATGGAAAGGCTTCAGTAAAATAAAATTAGGATATTCTTAATCTACATAAAGTACGGATTCTAACAGTATAAAAAACTTTTATTTTAACAGGTATTTCGAATTTTAATAATTGAAAATATTTGAGAATTATCACAGACTGACATGAAAAAGTCACTAAGCGAGGAAATTTTTTATTTTTGGGTTACAAACAAACTTCCAGCGGGAAAGTTGTAGCCATTAAATTGATCTAAACTATCCAATTCACCAATTTGTGATAAAATGATTACATCATTATGAAATCGTTTTTTAAATGAGCGCTAGGAGGTGCCGCGCCACGACTCCCGAAGTACAGTTGTTTGATACGGGAATAACGTTTATGTACATATTGTTATTTTAAGTAAATCACTTGTCCCCAGGAAAAAAAGTAAGCATTTTATTTTAACATAAACTAATTATGATTTATAATTAATATTTGATATTATTGAAGAAACATTTAAGTACTCCGCAAATTAGACAACAATGAACAAATTATTTAAAAGACAGCATATTTCTTTGTTATAAAGCAATTCTTTTAATTAAATATGAAGCTAATTTTTTTACGTAATTACGATTTTCCTTTTCCATCATTGATCTCTAATTTTATTTCTTTGAATGTACGTAATAATGGTATTATTTTTTAAACGTTAACCTCTAACTTAACTTTTTGTGTCCACTTCAATAATATCAAATTTTAATTATAAATTATAATTAGTTTATGTTAAAATAAAATGCTTACTTTTTTTTCTAGCTGGCATAATTACCTGGGGACAAGTGATTTACTATATTACCTTAAATAACAATATGTACATAAACGTTATTCCCGTATCAAACAACTGTACTTCGGGAGTCGCGGCGCGGCACCTCCTCACGCTCATTTAAAAAACGATTTCATAATGATGTAATCATTTTATCACAAATCGGTGAATTGGATAGTTTAGATCAACTCATTGGCTACAACTTTCCCGCTGGAAGTTTGTTTATAACCCAAAAATAAAAAATTTCCTCGCTTAGTAACTTTTCATGTCAGTCTGTGATAATTCTCAAATATTTTCAAAATTATTAAAATTCGAAATACCTGTTAAAATAAAAGTTTTTTATACTGTTAGAATCCGTACTTTATGTAGATTAAGAATATCAAAATTTTATTTTACTGAAGCCTTTCCATCGAGTTAAAACAGCGAGTTAACGACTGCGCACGCACTACTCAAATATTACCAGCTAGCGTGTATCAGCATGGTGACATCATAGGCGATCGATACTGGGTCACGGTAAATGATCAAAATGGTATAGCCCTTGTTATAGAGCCCTGGGAGAAAACAAAGCGTTTCCGGACACCTGTCAAATTGATGTGTTTTCTAATTCTTATGTGCTGAATCATATCCTAAAATATTACATAGTCATTACGAAACATCCTGTATATACAAGAAACATATCTTAGTAAAAGTATGCAAAACATACCAATATTGTGGTTACGTATGCTGAATTAATATTTTATAACAACCAAGTGGGACGAGCAGGAAAAACAATACATGTAATGCTCTTCAACAATTTCCCGGTGCGAGTCGTCACTGAGCGAGCGCGTGGCGTGATAAATTTGTTTGATGGGGGTTGGGGGGGGAATACGCGCGAAAAAATACTAGAGATAAACCTTGCAAAATCGATTCCGACGGAACCACTGGTTCGATCTTCAGTCTGAAAAATTATTAATTCATTTCTCCATCAAATCTTCAAAATGACTACCAGTTTTTCTTTAAAAAAAATTCCTTTTAGCAGTTACAAAGTAATTTTTTTTATTAAATAAAAAATAAAAAAAAATCGTTAGCATAGCGACTTAAAGATACATATTAGAAGTACAAATCAGTTTTCAAACCAATTTTTACTCAAACGGTAAGCGAGTAATCAGTAAAATGAATTTTCATAATTTTGAAGCGCTACGTGGCGGCAGTATTTGGAACTACTGCCGGGTTCTTTAGCCTTAATCAGATACAATGCATGAACATTATTAGTTCTAATGCACTCATTTGAGGTATTTGATTAACAAAGATATGATTGTGCTATTTTCAAAATATGACCTTTTATTTTTACTAGCACATTTTCCAATAATCAACTCAAAAAATAGTTTGCCAAGCATTTTGAGAATTGAGTTTTTTACTCCAAAAAATTATATAATTATGATATTGCAATTGGGGTAAATTTTTTTAGAATATTGTGATTGTAGTTTTTAAGATATTCTTAAAAACGTTACTCAAAAACATTTGAGTTAGAGGTACTTTTATGAAAGAGTTATACAAAATAAGTTTTCCATTCAGACAGTGCCTGCAATACTGTGATTGCCTTCTTTCTCTGTTCCCCACCATAAGTTTATAATTGATTTAAACTATGGTTGTATTAACTATGACATGTTGACGCATTGTAAGGAACCCTTGGTGCGTCTAACTCACACTTCTCCAATTTAATGCATTACCTCTCACTCACTCTTTGCCTAAGTTTTGTATATTATCTTTAAAAATATAATCTGATCTAATTATATTATATTACCTTCTTTGTCTGTTTTATTGGGACATGATTTTTCTAAATGCACACAGTCTTGTTATAAAATTTTGCAGCAGTTAATTATTAAATTGCATTCAGTACAGTGGTTGAAATTTACCTTTGTATATTTATCTTTCAGGATAGTTACATACGAGAATGTTGATAAAAACAACTTTTTAACTATCAGCACCCATGGAGTTACTCATAATCTACTGTCAGACATGCTCTTCACTCCCATTGATGAATGGGAAAGAGAATATGATATGTACTTAAGACTAATAAAGGTATTTAATAATTACATGTATAATTACAGAAGAATCACGGTTATCTGTTAGTATCAGATTCATTATCATGATAGATAAGATGTCATGTATTTGTTACAACATGCCATGTTTGAAATGAATAATGGATTTATTATGTTTTACCTGTTGCAGTAAAATTTTTATTTTTATGTAACAACCAATTCTTTTCAGAGGTAGGCTATTCAAAATTTCCTCAACCAAATCTACAATAAGTTTACTCTGACATTAATGATCTATTTGGATTAAAGGTCTGCTAAAGTAAAAAATAAAGTGACCGGCGACTCCAGTGCTTCACTCTATAACCGTATCCAAACAATGCAATTTCTTGCAGCTAAGCACTTTGACATTGCCTAATTTAAAACCATTTTATAAATCGATCTTTTGCAATTGAGTGCTGAAAAGAAAAAACTGAATATTCTTTATAAAATTGCGGATCTGGTTTGCGATTCACTTTTAATTATATATTTTTTATTGTGTAAGGAAAAAAGTTCAAACTTCTTAATTAAAAAATGTAAATTCACACAAATGAATGGATTTAAAAAAATGTGAAACGAAAAACAGATGTGTATTGTGACTGTAGTTAAAATGAGACCTTGCAAACAATTTTATGATAAAAATAAACTAAATAAATGGTTTCAAATTTAACATTGCTCTTTCGGGATAAACATCCAAGATGGCCACCACTACAGGCGACCTTTAACTCCCACTCTCCATTCCAGAATAGGTTGAAGAATTGTTGAAAAAGATGTGTAAAGTATTTATTTACAATTTATAAAGATGTACTGTTCTTCGTTTTGTTAATTTATATGTGTTTTGATCATCTTTATAAGTTCTTGATTAATTTAGTATTTATCAATAACAATATTATTAGTGTTGTACATTACTAGCATTAAATTACAATCTTATCTTTACTCAATTATAAAGAGGAATAAATATGTACGTAATAATATGTCTTAACTCAAATCTACTTTCAGATTTTGTTAAAACTTTTATTGACCTTATCAAAACCCTTTTTTAATCAAATACTTTTATCTTAGAACATTATGGGATATGTTTTGTTGTGCTTTTTTAAATCGGTTGAGAAGTAATAAAAAACATGAAACATATTTGACAAAACGCTGTTTGTATGCCTACTGTTATGCTTGCTAAATTTACAAATATAAACCATAATAGAAAGTGAGTCCCATGTCAAAAATACAAATCTCACAAAAACATCTGCTACAGCTTGTCTATTTACTGTAGTTTTTTTAAGCTTACAATATTTTGAGTGAGTTGAATGATTATCGTTTCCATTCTGATCTGTGATATATTCTGAAGACAAACTGTAACGGATTTAATTTTATCCTTATCATAATATATGTTAACTATTTAAAAAAAATCAAATAAAACAAGGATTACACTTTGGAAATCTATATAAATAAAATGAAATGCTGTTCATTGGTAAGCGCATCACTTAAAAATGGTTGGACCAATTTGGCTATTTTTTTTTTTTTTAATGTTCGTAATAGTCCAAATTAGGTTTTCTATGCAGCAAACATTTTTTCGTGTTGGTTTGATGGATACTTTATAATAAATGGTATTTAAAATAGGGGCAGTTCATCAATATTTTGCTATATTTATTTTTGTTTACACAGTTCAACAGTGCAGAATATAATAATAGTAGGCCTATAATTAAATTTAGAAAGGAAGTATTTTCAATAACTTGTATTTATTATTTTTTGTAATAAAGTGTATGTTTGTACAGATCAAAACATTTGCATTGTTTATAACTTGGAAATCTTTTTACGTATGGCACAAGAACATACGTTGGTTTAAATTTATGTCTGCCCGAGTACGTTTGTCCAACACTCTCCTGATACTCTCACCAATCCTTGGCCAAGCAGTGCTTGAGATCATTGCTCTTTGCTGCAAAATGGTTTCTTTAACCTTCCTAGATGTATCTATAGTGGAAAAGAATATATTGCAAACTTTTCAAAATAACCAGGTAAGAATTGCTATGTAATTTTAATATATGTTACATTTTTTTAAATCATTTCTTTTTCTAACAAGTTAGAAATGTGTTAATTTGATTGATCAGATATGTCAAAATGTTAATTCATAAAATTGTAATATGTGTAAATAAATTCTTAAACCATCTTTGTTTAATACTTTCAAACAGTTAATCTTGAAGAAGAAAGTGGAAGTAAGATTAATTGAATTCCGTGATTTGACCAAGCAGATTGTAAATAATGCTTGCCATGGTCTATTGCTAAAAGTGGGCTATACTTATGACGATTCAAATTTGAAGGTGCCTGATGAATTAGTGGGTAAGTTAATTTTATAAATTCTATAACGTTAGGCGTTATAAAAATTTAAAAAAAATATTAATAAAACTTGTTAAAAAAATTGGAATTTGAAAACATTCTAAGTTAAAAAAATTAAAATATATTAAATTTAATAAAAAGATTATAAGTGAACTATCCTTTAATTATTACTCACTTTATTATTTAACTTAAATAAAAAAACACTCTTTAATTTATTTACTTTCCTTTAAAAATCAAAACAAACATTCACTTAACCTTAAAACTTACTTGTTTACTTTTAGTATTCTATCAGTTCACCTACAATTCATCTATGCAACACGACGTCATCTGTGACTACATTGATTTATACTGCCTACCTACGTCATAGTACAAAGTATATGTTTCACAACGTTGCACCATGTGCGGCAAACACCTCTCCCGCCAATATAGGTCTCATATGAGTCATGCATTCTGAAATTTGCATATCACATTTTACATAAGAAATTTACTTTAATTTAATTATCTGGGGTGAGTTTCGTTTAGCTGCAAAAGTACACGCTACATGGAATTTGTAGCAAATAATGAAATCGAAGACATTGTGGTGGCGAATAACTAAACTTTTTACTCACTAATATTTCAAACATTTTTACAAGAGAAGAAATTCATTCAAATTACATGAAACACAAAACATGGTTTTATAATATAACACACATAACATAAGAAGTTATCAAAATGAGACGCAATTTAATTTAGAATATATAAAAAATTTAATTTAAGTGCAGACTGGAAAATTGCTATATTTTACTATATTAAAATTTACAAAAGATTGTCCAAAAAAGTTCAAGATGTACCTAGGTTTTCACTTATATATTTTTGTATACTGCATGTCACAAGAAGTTCTCAAAATATACTGTCCTTTCGTAAGCACATGGCCACCTAGTTTTATCACACGAATCCTTTTAAACCACTCGACGAAATTCGACAACTATTCGTACATACTTTGTACGTTAGTTAAACTTAACTTTGAAACATAACACCTTACTCTCACTTACAAAAAATAACAAAACTCGCAGACTGTACACTTTTGATAAGCTCAATGCTACGCCATGTTTTTCCAGCTAATCGGTGCCATACAGCGCCTTCTCCACTTTTCATCGCCGTTCAGTTAGCACCGCTAACAATATCAAATTTGTTCTCTCCTTTAACTTACTGCAAACACATGTGATCTGTATAATTAGGTTATATAGTTCTTTTTGTTAATTATTTTTAAAACACTGTAACTGTTCACTATGTGATTTTAATTTATCCTGTTTTATACTTTATTTTAATACGCACTGTTCTTATTGTTTTGTATTGCACTTCCAATTACCAATGTGCCAATTTCATACAAGTATATAACACACTTTTATTAAACAATCTATTTTCTTATAAATTTCAGTTAAAATCTGCTCTTAGTTTTAAAAATTAAAGTCTGCTTTTTATTTATTTATTAAAGTTGTTAAAATCTATTTGTTTTTCGCCTTTTATTTATTTATATTTATATAAATGCAATTTACTCATTATTGATTACTAGAGCTTGGGTCTCTCATTTTACTAGACCCCTCATTCATTGTGTCCTTTTTATATGTTTATGAGTATTTTACTACGTTTTCTCGCTACTCGGATCGCATATGTCACAATTCTTATATTTTCTGAATAGTTTTTACTATTATTAATGTGTTTTCTTATTATTAATATTAAATTTTACACTCTGTTTACATTCAGCCCACTTCCGTTTAAGGAAGCAGGGAAGTGGGCAGCGTGAGTAGATATGTAAACACCTCACTCGTACTGTTCCTGCTCCTGCCATGCCCGGTACTCCCTTCGTTGGCAGTTTTTGATACAGATGTCGAATGATTGGCAGGGCGAGTGGAAGAGGTTAAATTGCCCAAGGTCGAATTGGAACTAGGAAATACGCAAAGTATAGGAAGTAAGAATGTAAACACTCACTGCCTCTGATCCTGTCCCAGAAGTAAGTAGGGGAGTAAAACGGCACCGTGAGCGACAGTGGCAGTGGCTGAATGTAAATGAGGCATTAAATACCACAAACCTATATGTACTGCGTGCTAGGTTTTGGAGGTTTATCTCTTTACTAATCATATTTCATTTTACACATATCCTGCGTTGCCTTACTATTTGTGAAATACTCTACTCTAAGCCTTATTATTTGGTCTTTAAGTTATGTCCCAGCTCAGCACTCTCTAAACATAATAGAAGTCCTATGTTTCATGCTCTAATCTGATAATTGGCTTTATTAGGGTATTTGTCACTAAACAAACTTTTATTCACACAGTGATTATTTTTAACTTTTCAAATTCTTATGTCTGATTCACATTTATCATTTAGCCAGTATTATTTAATTTTAAATTACATTAGTAAAATTTTAATTCCGTTTGTAGAACTTCATTTCAAAAGGATGACTTTAAAATTTTTACTACGGTTGTCTGAGTAAAGCTACATAAAACGTCTAATGTGTTTGCTGTCGACATCACGAAAGGGTTTGAACAGATGAACTGCACATAAAAACTCATGGAAGGAGCTGTCATTTAATTGGTTTGATTACTTTTTATTGACTGACAATCTTATAATGTAATGTAGTACTTTAATTGTAATATTTTAGTAACTTAATATGTGTTTCATTAGTAAGAACTGTGCTTCCCATGTGGCGGTATGTTTTTAGTTTGCCTCTGATTTACTAAAATGTTATACATTTTTAAGTTTCATCTCTATATTTTATAAAAAAACTTATGATTTTTGTGATAATGTTTAAATTGCCTCTTAATTAGGTTTTAATGTGGATTAAAAGAAATTGGTTAGTGAAAAGAAGTTTTATTATGCGTTCAAACATTTTATGGCAACAGGATAGTAAGTCTTATTTAACAAACTGTAAATAGATTTCAGCTCAATAATAATTGCATCTGAAAATGTTTTTAGTCCCTGTACTAATTATTTAGTTTGTAAGACTAATTAATTGTGTATCTAAAATGATCAGTTACAGTTAGATCAACTATATGTTTATAAATAACACAAACAAATCTCAGTTCAATTGTTTAATCGTGTATATTATTGTATTGTTTGTAACAGGAACAATTGCAATGAGAGGTATCAAGACTACTCGAGATGGAAAGTATCGAATGACTTACGCAGATAGAGCTCTAAAAAAACAAACCTGTGCCCTTCTTGCTAGGTATTTGCTTGTATTATTTGCTAACCTAAAGTTATTTTGTCCTGAACAGTATTACAGTTTTGCTTATTTACATTGGTTTTATTTTTGCCTAAAGATAGGCCTGCATAGGCAACACTAAAATAATTAACTTTCCCATTCAGTTTCAGTTGGACCTGCTTTCCTAGAAGAGAAAAACTTATTTGAATTTAATTATTCAAATAACCATTTTCTGATTAATAAGTTTGCTTATCTTATTTTATATTAATATTTCCACCAGTTTTTATTTTTAAATACAACTAGTTAGTTTTTACAAAGTTATATAATGTATCAAAATTAATCAATAAATGAAATAAAACTGCAAGAACAAAGTTTGCCTACATAATTTAGGCAATTTTAAACAATTGTGTTTTATTATACAGGGTGATTCAGAACTATGCGGCAATGTCTTGGTAGCACATTCTATAGCTAAAAATAAGAAAAAAAGTTCATATAAACATAGGCCCAAAAACGCTTTGTTTTCCAGATATTCGCCATTTTGTTTTTTTTTTTCAAAATAATTCATATCTAAAGAACGGTTTGACCGATGAGTTCAAACTTGGCATGAAGTTTAATCTAACAATGATCTACCTCAAGAAAATTAATCTATTCTCTCCAATCATGCGATCATGATTGTGAAGGTAAAAAGTACAAATTTAAGATACCACCAAGAAATGCATTCTAAAGAAAAGAAGGTTAGATCCAGAAACAAAATTTTATTTCACAAAGTAGGGAAATATTTGGTATAAAAACTAATACTAATCAACAATTTAATTCAAACCTATAGCCAGTTCAGGTATTATCCACGTACAAATGACTAATTTCTATTTGAAGAACAATATCTACAGTTTTAAATTGAATTAACTCTGCTTAGAACTGGGAACTTTGAAATTAATATTGATTAGAACTATTAAATTTAATTACTTGCACTCTTTAGACTTTAGTATTAAGATTTTTAGCCTAGGTAATATTACCAGATTCAGATACCCAGAGAGACAGAGAATATAGATAATTGTGCTCAAATTTAAAAGAAACAAAAGTTGTAATTTAAAATATTTCACCTATTTATGTTATTTTGCTTAAGAAATAAATAAAAATGTATAAAAAAATTATAAAACACAATCGAGTAGGCTGTTTTATTTATTACTAAACTCTTTGTTATAAATTAGATCAAATTTAGTTGATACTTTTTAATTCAAGTTAACATTCTAGAAGTTTGTGACAAGCGTGGCTGTGCAGTTATAACCGTTAATAAAATATTATTGCTAACAATTTGGTTTCACAAAGTTCATAAAACTATTATTAATACATGTATGTTATATAAGTCATCTATCTAATGTTAATGGTAGTTGACTAAATAATTTATATTGCTTATAAAACTACCATTTTAAGATTTACTCAAGCTACTGTAAATAGTAACAAGGACTTGTATTACCTATTATAAGTAAGGTATTTAAACGATATTCTGTATACAAAAAATGCTTATTCAAAATTGTTCAGCTATTATCAGAAAAATTCAAGTATGGGTATAAAAAGTAACTTACCTCAAACTATAGAAAATAAACAGAGTTCTATAAATAAATAGTTAGCAAACTGTTATTTGCGTTTATTTACAAATACTATTGTTTGCATTCCTGACTCTAAATACATATATATAATTTGGAATATTATAAGGTAATCTTAATATGTTTTTTTTAACACCCTCAATATACCCTCATACTTGAAACCCCATACTTGTGATGCATTGCACATGGTAGATCTTACAATAGCACTAAACATGGTATACTTTACATTTACCGGGTTTTTTACTACGGCACAATCATATTTTGCTGTTTGAGATTTTTCATTCAAATGGCACTTCCAGGATAATTCTGGTGTGAGTACTGTCCCGAGATATTTATATTTATTTACCACCTCTATCATGTGGTATCCATTTCATTTGAACCACCATTTATCCATCTGTTTTAACTTACCGATTTTTCTAAAAACTAATATTTTAGTTTCGTCTAAATTAACCCTTAAGTTCCACATATCACAATATTTCTTAATTTATTGGTCACAATTTGAAGTCAAGGAGTTGTAGGCGACAACAATACTATGTTATCAGCACACAACAAATTGTTTACCCAGTGTCCATTTAAAATACAATTCCCTCTTAAAAATTCTACCACATCATTAATAAATAATTAAAATAACAAAGGAATAAGTAAACACCCTTGACGTAAACCCAAACTATTTTCAAAACTTCAGACATCCCATCCTTACCCCAAGCCCATGTCTTTGTATTCTCATATTCATATTTAATACTTTCTTTAAACGATTTGAAACACCTAAACATGACAATTTGTAAAACAAATAAAGCCTGTTGAAAAATCTACAAAAAAACAAAAAACCTTTCCGTTTCTTTTTGCTAGTTTTAAATTAACAATTTTAAACTGAAGATATTGTCCTAAATCCAGCTTGTGCCTCATTAACAGTTAAGTTATAATTAACCCAATAGTTGAGCTTGTTGAGTAAACGGCTTTGCAACACAGTCAATAAAACATATGCCCCTATAATTTTCTACACAGCTGATATTTCCTTTCTTATACAAAGGTTAAATTCTGGAATTCTTAAAGCTTGTGTAAAAGCTACCTGTTTCTGTTTAAATATATTGTTCGAAACTATTGTTAATTTTGACACTATTGAAGAAGAACCAATTTTTGTAAAACTCGTAAGGTATTCTGCCTAATCCGAGGGGTTTATTATCCTTAGTTTTTCTTTGTGCTATTCTAACGCAGTAAAGTATCTGCCTAATACAACATCTACAAAATAAGGCTCGGTGAATGAAAATGTTTCTATTAAAAATGGTGGATTTAGCTTTGATTTAAAATGATGTGCCAATTCTACAACATTAATGTTTGACTCCGTTTTACTATTTTGTTTTCTTTTAAATTTATTTATTGCTGCCCAAAGATTTTTTTTGTGCCAGTTACTTTACCAAAAAAACTTTAAACATTTAGGAAATATTAACTTTTTTCTGCTTACACACCAGATTAAATCCGCCACAGGTTTGAATTTAATCTTTTCCAATCATTTCGGATGATGTTTTACGTGTCAACTGTCATCCTCCACAACTGTCTTCCACATAAAATTAAAACAATAACAGAGGAAAAGGTCTTTAAAAATGAAATGTTGAGGGACTTAAATCAAGGCATTTTTATTCTATAGAAGAATTCATGGAACTGCCATAATATATTGAATGCTTTAAATGTCAAAAAAATTATTAACAAGGCTTATACAATGTACAAAATTATCTCCTAGCTGCTAAATAAATAGAGGCCTTTGGTTCGAATTCGAGTGAAGACAATGGATGTTTCTGTGGTTGGAATAGAAAAAGTTTATTCATAGTAGTTAATATCCCTTTGAGCTGTTAGCCTTAAATCCATTTAAAAAAATGCTTACCAAGATTTATGCCTGTTATTATGCACTAACCCAAATTTATAGCTTACAAATCCTAAGAATAGATGCATGTGGTATGAGTGTAATTATGTATAAAGATGTTTTGTTTAGTGGTTGTGTGTTTGGTGCATTTGCCTTGGGACCAAAAGAAATGCAAATCCCCTTTTTATAGGTGCAGCTAGCAGAGTTGTTATTAGAGTTAATAGCAGTGGATTAACCATTCATTTTATGTTTGTGAAAAATCATAAACTTTTCATTAACTTGTGGCTGTTGCTGTTCCAAATACAGTAGAGTCCCGGTAATTTGAGTCTCGATAA
The DNA here is from genome assembly GCA_018207615.1 of Philaenus spumarius. Taxonomy (NCBI): domain Eukaryota; kingdom Metazoa; phylum Arthropoda; class Insecta; order Hemiptera; family Aphrophoridae; genus Philaenus; species Philaenus spumarius. Next base: position 57,934 of record JAGFPH010001380.1, read on the forward strand.
TCCGAGGTTCCGTGTAATTCAAGCCACAAATAGCATTGAATGTGACCATGCATTGTAACACATTCTTGCTGCTTGAAGGATACCGATCTTTAAATTTTTGTTTTCAAATAAATCTGTCAAGAGCGTTTGTACAATAAGTCGCCGTTATAAATGCTTAACATTTTTTATAATGCCCTGATCCATTGGCTGTACAACTAAAGTTATGTTCGGGGGAAAAAAAGAACCGCAACGTTGTTCATATAAGTAGGATAGAGTTATGCGCAGTACAAGTGTCAATAAACAATATGATGTTCTGTTCTGTTTACAACAGGTTTTGTCGAGATTTGATAACAGAAAGAGATTTTGAAGAGCATAAATGACAAACTAACGTATCGGTACCACACAATACAGTAGGGAGGGGGACTGGGTTATTTTTATACACGCTAGGTTTAGTGTCGAGCGACCTTGTAAGAGAGGGGTGGGGAATACGGCAGTACAGGAAAAGTTTGTTTCGTTGTTATTTTTGTATATGCAGTAGAACTTGCATAATTCGAACGTCTTTAATTCGAAATTACCGTTAATTCGAAGTTTCGGTGCGGTCCCTCGAACTTTATATGATATCAACGTAAAAAAATTATGGATAATTCGAAGTCAACTTCTTTAATTCGAAGTTTTTTTTCAACACTAAAAATAAAATCTTGTGTTGTGAAAGGGATCGCTGGATAAATAGGTCACTGTCTTGTAGAAAAGGGGCTGGACATAGGGGGCAGGACTTACGTGTTTGTACACGTATTGTAATTCTAGACGTGGTATCGGTTTTCAAGAATTTTGCCTTCTGAGAATTCTCTGAATGTGTTTACATTTGTACATACGCTCAACCTGATATGACTCATAGTGAGGGATTCACAGCTTTGGATGCAGCGCTACGATACGTTGAACAACAACCTGAAGCTACTGCAGCCGATACCGTATTACTCTGTCGTTGGCGTGACATCGCAGCTCGTAAACGTTGCAGTATAGTTAAACAAAAAACTATTTATGATTTCTTTTAAGTAAGTTTATATTTTTTACTGTGTATAAAATTACTTTTTTACCTCAGTGTTCAATACAAAATAGTGTATATTTAATAAAACTTTAATTTTTTCGGAGATACGAGGACTATAAATAGTAGTTTTATCTTAACCTCTACATATTCCGTGTAATTCGAGTTTTTCACAATCCGAGGTACTCTCGGTCCCATTCAACTCGAAATATCGGGACTCTACTGTATTGATAATTTGTTGCATATCCGAAGTTATTTTAAAAATTCAAGTGACCATTAATACATAAATTATTAAATATATAATTATTTGTAAGAGCAGTCAAAATAAAAAATAAAACTTGCAATGATAGCTGTTTCTTCTCTTCTTCTATTTTTAAGTAATAGGCAGGTTCTCTTCCTTTGTTATATATAAAAATACTCACAGTACATTATAAAGTAACATAAAAATATATATATATATAAAAAAATAAACTTGGTTTAAAAAAAACATAGGAGTGTTACCAGTAGGCTTAGATATTATAAGCTATACTCAATACACAATATTTGGTCGTTTTACAAAGAGAAATTAATTTGTAGTTAACCAATAAAATATTATGTGTTGTGTTTGCATTGATGGAGTTCTATCTAACAATTGGTCAATAGTAATAATTTACAATGGCCGAAAGAAGTTGTCTTCTATGTCACCCATTTTTATCAGTGTAGTATCAGATACATTTTTATCCATTAAAAAGTTTTTCATTTAAAAATTTATCGTCTGCTTTTGTCTTAAAATTATACTTTTTGGTCTTGTTTTATTTCAAATTAAAACGCTTACATTAAGTTTTTTTTTCACAAAGGAATATGATGTTCTTTAAAACTTGAATAGTATAGTATATAAACTATATAATATATAGTAAAACTATAATATAAAGTTTTTTTACAAATACTGTACAATAGCTCATTTATCACCCTGTTCCTTAAAAATTGTCATTGATATCTTTCTATAAATTCTAAGCTTGTATGTAAAAAAGAAAGACAAACTGCTACAATATGAAAACATTTAACAACTTTTCATATATTTAACATTTTTAAGTTCAGTGTTTAGCATTTTTAAATAGGCCCTACTTATACATTTTTTTAATTCTTATTACTTTTGTAGTTTCATCCAGATGGTTGACTTCATCGTGCAGAATGTGCTACATAATCTTGTAAAAACTGCTTTGAAGGATTTAGTAAAGCTTCTACAACATCATTTGAGTTATTTGCCAAGTGATGATCTGATTAAAGCAGCTAATACTCACATTGTGTTAGAAGAAATTAGAGCTACAGGTTCAAAGGTAGGTTGACTTTTACCTGATTTGCTGACTTATTAATATACAGTTGAACTTGGTTATAGAGTCAACGAAGTGACCGAACGATTTTTGACACTACGTCCGAGTGGCGTTATAAAGATGTACCAACAGGAAATCGTATCTTGAGTGAAAGGACAAGCAACTATACAGTATTACTATTATTATCAACATATTAGGGATGGGTCAATTCTCAAATTTATCGATTCCGATTCCTAGAAATTGATTCTCGATTCCGATTTCATCGATTCCAATGAGTAAACATTGTTATTTAATTTTTACTTCATGGATCTTTGATGTTAATGTTATTTGTTAATATTGGTTTAGTTACACACAGTACACAACGGAAATCGGATAGCGTGGGAATTGTTCCTTAGGAGGGGTGGGTGTTGCTACAGTGGAACCCACCTCCTCTACCGACTTAAATGGGATCCACCGGAGATTTACAAGTGAAAAAAAATATGTAGTTAATTTTGCGGTTTGATTCTGAGGAGGGAGAAAATAGGCGACGGGACATCAAAGGAAAGGGAGAATTCTAAAATTTTTCAAGTACTGAGAAAACTGAATTCAAAGTTTGTCATTGATACGAGTAGTTAGGGAAATGCCGGTTCTGGCGCACGGGAGATTTGGTGCCGGGTTGGCGGACTTTGTGCTAACAAGTGCCGAGGAATTTGATCTGCGATCTCCCGTGAAAAATATTAGCGTTGCGCGCGTAAGTTCAAGGTCATACAATTATTCTAAGTCCCAGATTGAATCACCCGGAAGAGGCCCGTAGTAGTGAGGGAGACGGCATCTCTGAAAAAATGTCAACTGAAAGTAAACAATATTATTCTAAGTCCCACGAACTAAT
>JAGFPH010001380.1:67588-91916 GCA_018207615.1 Philaenus spumarius
AATGGAGAATGTTCGGTTGAGAAAAGATATAAAACTGTGCAACGAGGAGCGAGCGAAAAAATTCGCAAAACGGCCAACGTTCAGTAGATACACAATGTTCGATAAAGATTTCCTGGCCTGTCATATGGATAAACAGAAAATCAAGCTTGATAAACCTATCTACGTAGGGTTCACTGTCTTGGAGGTATCGAAAAATTTCATGTTCGATTTTTACTATAACAAGTTGAAACGTTACGATCCAACAATCGAACTAGCGTACATTGACACAGACTCATTCTTCCTACTGACAACTAAAGAACCGGCTGCGATAATGAAAGAACATATTGAGGAGTTTGATACTCATAAATTCCAGAAAGATCACTACTGTTATACAGATTCAAACAAGAACGTAATCGGTAAGTTTAAAGACGAGCTTAATGGATTGCCTGCTCAGGAGTTCTGCGGATTACGATCCAAGTTGTATGCGTACTCATACATGAATAAGGATTTCGTTAAATGTAAAGGAGTAAAACGAAGCGTTGTGAAGAAAACAATCTACCTGGACAACTTGAAATCGTGTTTGTTCGACGGTAAGATAGAGCATCGAACTCAAGATCTGATTAGGAGCGATAAACATTCGATATATTCCATCAGACAGACAAAACTTGCGATTAGCGCGGATGATGACAAGCGGTTCATTCTAGACAATAAAATAGACACACTACCCTGGGGTCATTGGAGGATTTCTAAGATGTAATTAGCTATTATGAATATATTAATAAGATAGTGGAAATGAAACTTATAAAGCTTAGAGGTAATAACACTTCAGTGCTGAATTTGCGGTTAGAACATCCTATGCATTTAGACCCAGCAAAGAAATATTGTATTGCACTATTGGATCTCGAATTTGAATTGAAGGAACCTACAAAATACGTACTGAATGTAGAAGTTCATTGTAATTTAGTAGAACCTGCATTAGTTAATCATGGAACAAATGAACATGTACATCAAGAGGAGGATATCCTCTATCCATGCCATGTTGGGACGAGAACAGTTAAATATGTTACGAGTCCAGCTAGAACTATATACGTACCTATAAAGAACTTTATTCGGGAAATAGATTTTTTCAGATTAGAGATTCGAAATGGATTTGATGGGAATTTACTTAAATTAAAGAATAAGGTAGTTGTATACATCGGGTTATTCGATGGAGAACATTAAACAAGCTATATACTGCCATAAATGTAAAAAGAAGACTCAGAATATAAAAGCTGACTATGTTCAAACTAGGAATGGTCTCTGGAGAATAGCTGCAAAGTGTAAGGTTTGCAAGATGAATAAAAGTAAATTTGTGAAATCCGACGAGGTCAAACAACCGTTCTTGTTAGAGCGACAACCTAATCATAATGAAAAGTATGCAAGTACATATGATGTTAAATCATCACCATCATCATCTAATGATATCTCGAACGGTGGAAAAAGACAGGTTGCTTTAGAACTTCATAAACCTGTCCGTAAGAGATTCGATAAAAGACAAATTGTTACTTTGGGAATCGATGATTTATGGGCTGCAGATCTGATATTGATGCGGGAGTATGTCAATGTTAATGATGGGTACAATTATATACTGAACGTTATCGATACATTTTCAAAGTTTGTGTGGAGCGAACCTTTAAAAAAGAAAAGTGGAGTAGAGGTGGCAAATGCTTTCGAAAAAATTATTAAACGAGCTGTAAAGGGGTCTCATAGCGCGCCTAATTTGTTGCACACGGATAAAGGATTAGAATTCAAGAATAAAGATTTTCAAAAGATTTTAAACTTTTATAATATTAAAATATATCACACTGAAAACGCAGAGAAGTCTGCTATAGTAGAAAGATTCAACAGAACGCTAAACGGTAAAATGCGTTTAATTTTTGAAATGAAAGGGACGTACAGATGGATCGATAGCTTAAAATTAATGATCGATGAATATAATAACAGTAAACACAGAACAATCGCTATGAAACCTGTAGATGTGAAAAAGATTGACGAGAAGAATATTCTTGAACGAATTTACAGAGGTCATCAACTAAATATAAGTCCGGATTTTCAAATTGGTGACCGTGTTAGAATTTTTTAAGTTAAAAAGACCTTTGATAACAAGTATGCAAACAACTGGACTCGTGAAATATTCGTTATAGATAAAATAATTTATTCCAATCCTTTGACTTACAAGATTAAAGATTTAAATGGGGAAGATATAACAGGATCATTTTACAAGCAGGAGTTATCTAGAACGGAATTTTAAATGCATGCAAATTAAAATAGAGATACTATGTAGGCTATTTATCGGTGATATATTATCATACGGTATTGGAACTTCCTTCAATTCTACCCGACATGAGATTTTATCTATTATATAAGAGGAAAATAAAACCGCTGAAAAAACAAATTATCGATGAAAAATATAAAATAACGGTATACGATAACGAGCAGACAAAGGAAAATCAAGGGAAGATTCCAAATATCTTACGAGCTTTAATTATCGGTTCTAGTGGTTGTGGTAAAACAACTTTGATGTTGAATTTCATTTACAAGGATTGGTTGGATTTTAAATACCTTTATGTTTTCAGTAAATCGATAGAACAGCCTATGTATCAAAACCTACAGAAACACTATCGTAATGTTGAGAAAAAATTAAAAACGGGGATCGCTCATTTCTTCAATAATTGTGAAGACTTGATTTCTGTAGATGATTGTAAAGAAAATTCGTTAGTAGTTTTCGATGATTGTTTGTTAGAGAAACAGAGTGAAATCAAAAATTACTTTACTCGAGGTCGGCATAAGAAAATCTCCTGCATATATTTATCACAGTGTTACAATCTATTAAATATGCAGGTTATAAGAAACAATGCTAATTTTGTATGCATTTTCAAACAGAATCAGCTCTATACAAAAAATATTTATAACGATTTCGTGATGGGAGATATGAAGTTTGAGAAGTTTGTTGACTTGTGTTCTAAATGTTGGAGTAGGCAGAACGGTTTCATAACAATTGATCTGACTAAGAAAGTGCCTAACGGTAAATATAAAAATCAGTTTGAAGACTTACATATTTAATCAAGTGATCGATTCGGAGAACGATAGGTCGTTCAGGGGGTCGTTCGGAGGACGATAGACCGTTTATGGGTCGTTTATCGATCGTTCAGGGGGTCGTTCGGAGAACGATAGACCGTTTATGGGTCGTTTATCGATCGTTCAGGGGGTCGTTCGGAGAATGATAGACCGTTTATGGGTCGTTTATCGATCGTTCAGGGGGTCGTTCGGAGAACGATAGACCGTTTATGGATCGTTCAGGAGGTCGTTCAGAGAATGATAGACCGTTTATGGATCGTTCAGGGGGTCGTTCCTTTATCGCTTGTATTAGCTAAACTTCTTTTTTTATATATATTATATAAGGATGACGAATAAAATGAAAGTGACTGGCACAAAGAATATTACTGTAGCGAAAGCTAAACACCTCGATAAAATAGAAAAAGAACTTATAGCGAAGTATAAAAGAGCGCAGTCCGTTCATAATGAATCTGAGGAAATGAAGCGTGAACTATTCAAACCGATTACTACTGCGTTAGAAAATTTACAGACTGAAATTACTTCCACAAATGTGGTACCTTTAAAATCAAAGCATCAAAACTTTAACGAATCCACCGATGAAGATTATGAATATAATGAAGTATTTGATGGGAGTGAACAGAGCCTAGTATCTCCTACCCATCGTAGAGCAATTTCGCTCGATGAAAGTCAGACGGCTGGTAGTTCTGAAACTGCAAATAGTAGTTCGACTATTACGTTAGGACCGTTTGCTCAGTCATATTTACCTAGAGCTAAAGATCCTCAATTCGGTATTCGATTCGACCCTCTTTTAAAAACTTACATGATAGGAAATAAAGAAATAGAATTCGATTACAATGATATAATCGTAGATAGAAAGAAGTATAAAGGTACTCAAGGTTTATGGAGATTATTGGTTTACGCTGATGCACCTCCTCTTTCAGCATACGATTCTGAAGATTATTTGAATTATGTAAATATATTGTGGACGACCGATTCGATGTTTCAAGGAAACAACCGTTCCACTAAGAAACCTAAATCCAGCAAAGGAGATAAATGGAAGAATTTGGTAAAACGTATTTGGATTTATAAATCGAATAAGAAAGGAAGTGGTCTGTTGGAGTATAACGAAAAGGATGTTGAATTCAAGTACATCACAAATTTAAATGAAATTTTGAGCAGACTAATCTTTATTCACGCGCAAGAACAAGCGGGAAACAATAATTTCCATAACGAGAAAATAGGGTTAGTAGAGTTCTTCCATAAGGAATTGGAAAAAATAATAGATACTCCCAAAGGAACCGAGTACCTTATACGATTCGTATCAACACTGCCTCCGAAAATGATAAAAGGTGATCATATTGGTTCAGGATTATTTAATACAATATTGAAGAAGATCCCTTTTGAAATGCACGCACCTGGGTACCATTACTTAGGACCTGGAACACATCTGGAAGAACGACTAGCTAGTAATGATAAAGGAATAAATCAATTAGATCAAGCTGCAAAACAGCATGATATTTGGTATAGAGATCATCCTAAAACAAAAGATCGGCATATCGGTGATAAAGTATTACAGGATAAAGCTTGGGAACGGTTCAAATCTTCAGACGCTGATTTAAATGAAAGAGTGTGGAGTGGTATAACAGCTACAGCGATGAAAGTAAAAAGAACATTCGGTATGGGTATCAAACCAAAACTAAAATTTCAATAACGATACTGTTTGAAGATAGAAAAAACAACTTCGAATCAGCATATTAAATGTATATAATAAGGTGGGATAAAACGAAAAATGACTCAAACTATCTGTGTTAATTTAACTGATTGTCAGAGATGTAAATTACGTTCTGCGTTTAAACGAAAATTAGGTGCTAGTATTCGACTATCAGCTGCAGGAGTTAAAGGAGGTAAAGATAAAATTGTTGTAACAGACCGACAATTTACCAATGTACAGAATAGTTTACGAAAAGGAGCTGGTTGTACTTTAACATTACCATACAAGCAACTCAACGACAACAAAAAAGGTGGGTTCCTTCCTTTGGTGTTTGCAGGTATAGGTGCATTGGCAGCTTTGATGGGTGGAGGTGCGAGTATTGCAAACTCGGTTATTGATTACAAAGATCGTAAGAAAAAATTACAAGAACAGATCCGGCACAATAAAGCTATGGAAAGCCGTTCAGGGAAGGGTTTAATGGTTAAGAAAAAGATTAAAATAAATAAAAAGAATAAAATAAATAAAATCGATAAAAAAAAAAATAATAAAGTAATCGAGCCTCTAACAAACGTTGACATCTTGTATTACGCAGAAAATAAACTAAAAATTCCTAATTTTAGAGGAGTGTTTATGCGGGATGAGTTGCCCAATATTCCTAAAATAATTGAATGCGGTGTTATCAATTTAGAAGATTATAAATCTGAAGGTTCACATTGGACGGCATACTATAAAGATAAAACTAAAAAGTACTATTTCGATTCTTACGGTGATGCTAATCCTCCTAAAGAACTTGTGGAATATCTAGGTAAGAACAATTTGTTTTACAACAGCGAAAGAATACAACAGTACGAAGATCTTCCAATATGTGGACATTTATGTATCACTGTCTTATACTTTCTATCTCGAGGGATTCCGTACCAAATAATTATAGACAAATTGAATGAAAATAAGTATTTATATAGAACGATTATAGAGTAAAAGTTTTAACCAGAAACATCAGTGAAATGTATGTCCTTTTTTTTCTATGTATATAATAAGGGGAGTGAAATGGAACAAGTATTTGCTAAGCACGTTAACGATATCACCAGATGTGAATATAAATCTTACTATCCTACGAGCACGTTAAACTTCAATTCACCGAATAAGAAAACAGAGTTTATGATCGACTATGGAGATTCGTTTTCAATGAAAAAATATCAGTTCTACATAAAAGGTAAATATTTAAAATCTGATGGAACAGCATATCCTGAGAAGGCCAGTGTTAAATTAATCGACAATTTCGTACCGTACTTATTCTCAAAGATCGAAGTTAAAAAGCATAACCATTTAATAGATGAAGTCGAACATCCCGGTATAACGAGTTCTATTAAAGCCATAGTATCATATAAAAGTTCTGATAGAAACGCGTTAACTAATTGCGGATACATTTCCCGATATGTAGGAGACATTAACAAATTCTATGTACTAGGTGATCTCGCACACATGGGGTTAGGGTTCTTCGAAGATATCAACACTCCTATTTACAAAGGAGGGTTCACGATAACGTTTATACGTTCTAACGATAGTGAGGCCTTTCACCGTTGGATTCCTTCTACTACGGGTGCAACGTTACCGGGCAAGTTGTAATAACCGAGTTCATTATTAGAGTTCCTTTGATAGAATTTAAAACCACATCGAAGATCATGCTGATTAAACAACTAACAGATTTAAAAACGGTTAGATTTGAATTCAGGAAATGGCAATGTATTCAAAAACTTTTAGGTAAAGAATTAACTACATTACAATACGATATAACTAACATATACAGGAACGTTAATAATCCTACGTTTATTCTGATAGGCTTTCAGAAGAAATCGGATGCTCAGATTGAAGATTGTTCGGTCTTTACTAACGCTAACGTAAAGAACATTAGGATAAAAATTAACGATGAAACCTATCCTGATGAGATGATGAATTTAAATACATTAAGCGGAAATTATGCGGTTGCTTATGAGATGTATAAAGATTTCAAACGTGTGTACGCCGAAGATCAAGATATGTTACACGATCCGGTTAATTTCATGACTAAATATTGCGTTTACGTAATCGATACTTCAAAACAACCCGAAAACATTTCAGGATCTAGAAACAATATAATACTTCAAGTAGACTTTGCAGCTGCTACTACAGTTGAACTGAAAGCAAATGTGGTTATAGTCTCCCATGCTAAACTAAACTACGATATCATTAACAACACGATCAGGGAGGTTTAAAATTTAGAAGATGCAGTTGCGAACATTAAAATCTATATAAAAACCAACAACAAAAAATATAAAAACCAGCAAAAAAAAAAGAATTAATTTATATTTTACTAATAGAAAATTTGTTTATTTTTTTAAACTCTCCTCATTACTTTGAGGTGTAGAGTTCTACTCGAATGTAATTTTTATTCTCATCATACTGGACTTCGAAGTAAAGTTCAGGAGCTTCGTTCAATCCCTTTAAGTTATCAGAATCGATTTTAGAATATCTAGCAGGCAGAAAACATTGAAAATCTTCGCTTTCGATCACAAGCCGTTCTCCGTATTTACACTTTACCTTTCTTAGCTCTTTAACTTTATATTTTAGATTCTGCTCGAGATCAGTTAGTTTTAGCGTTTTCTTATAATTATTGAACCGTTGATCTATACTATTAAAGTCAATTACGTAAAAGTTTTTAATTCCGTTTGTTTGTTCCATGATTTACGAGATGGCTCTCCCTTATTACTCTAGACCTCTTCCGAGTGTTTTTTATTATTTTTTTTTATTACGATATTGAATCTTCAGATTTGTAGTAGTAGTCATACTCTGAGTACCCTCCATCCCACTTCCATTGCAACTGATGGTTTTCTTTACTTAGTGATTCAGTCTCGTATTCAGTCTCTGATTCAGTCTCGTATTCAGTCTCTGTTGGTTTATTTATAATTTTTTCGGTGTTTGCTTCACCGAATATCACCATCCCTTTTTTCACAAATGGAGGAAAATAGTAGGGCGAACATTTATTTATAATTTTTTCGCTGTTTGCTTCATCGAATATCCCCATCGCGTTTTCTACAAATGAACGAAAATTGTAGGGCGAACAAGGGGGAGAACTATAACTCGAAGTGTCGGAGTCGGTTTCCGTATCCGCATTAATTGTCCCACTATTCCGAGAACTCTTGTCAAATCCATTGGACGACGCTGACGTTGAAAGATCGTCGTTATCGATATACACTGCTGAGATGTTTGTCTCCTCATCGACACGATCACCATCCCTAACAATGTTGTTTGTTTGGTTAATCACACTTGACGCTGACATGTTTTACGAGATGTCGTCTCCTTACTATATACCTTTTTATAGGAAGACTTGAAAGTACAAAGGAAGATCTAAAAGTACGAAAGGAAGATCTAAAAGTACGAGCGGGGTGACCTTGGAGTGCGCTAGAACAAAATTGCTTTCGCACCTTCAGGTTTACAAAGATCTAAAAGTACGAAAGGAAGATATAAAAGTACGAGCGGGGTGACCTTGGAGTGCGCTAGAACAAAATTACTGGCGCATGGGAGATCGCAGATCAAATTCCTCGGCACTTGCTAGCACAAAGTCCGCCAACCCGGCACCAAATCTCCCGTGCGCCAGAACCGGCATTTCCCTAACTACTGATACGTTTAGATTTATGATGTCATAACCGAGTGGATGTGACGGTAAAACAGGGGTTTATAATAACATAAAAGATAACGATTTGACTGGACCTAAAAAAATGACGCTATGAGTTGACGCATTAACTGAAGCCGTTAAAACCAAATTCAACTGTATATTTAATACAATTACTGTACCTAGTTGTTTTGCTACTGTATTATGTACTTTGACACTTATAATATCTGGTTGTTCATATTTGTTTATCCAATTCATTTATTCCTAAACACGAAAGCACTTTAATTCTACTCAATACCAGAAATGTATTGTAGCGGTCACTTTTAGTATTACTTGTCCTTACAATGGGTTTTAAATGTAACCCAAATATTTTGATAAATGAGGACTGAGTAGAATGTTAATATAAAATACATATTAATATTCTTCATGAAAAAGGAGCTGTCTCATATCACTAATACACAGTTTAACACTTTGAACCCTGAGCCCGAGTATAGGTCGGGTCGGGTTCGTGGCACCAGCTACCGATGCCCGAGTATACCTCGGGCCTCTCAATTTAATTCCACAGCTCAGCTCAGTCGGCATATATTCGGGTTCAGGCATTCTCGTTATGTTTATTAGTTCGTATGTCTTTGACCTTTGGTATTTTTATACCACTGGCTAACAAAAATATCATATAAATATCAGATGGTTACTACAGCTGATCAGCTGTATGCATTCTGCAATCAACGTTTGTCTGCTTGTGACTTGTGTTTTTACTGTTTTATTGTATATTTTTTTACATTTATTTTACAGTTATACTTTATTTTAGCTGTAGGATTAATTTTTCAAACTTTATTTGTTAGTTTGTAGAAACATAAGATAGATGACAAACTAAATAGCTATGTAGCTATTTTTGTTTTTTAAAATTTGTCATTATTTTTCATCATTTGTTACCATTTTGTTGTTTTAATAAACCTTTGAAGTATTTACATTTTCTTAAAGCTCATTATTTTTCCTTTAAAATGATATATAATATGTTATACTTTTAAATAAGATAAGTAACAGATATTTTATTTTAAATACTACCAAAACCCCTAATAGCTAGCCATGACAGTGTGTTAATAGTACAGGGTTCAAATTGTTAACCCTCTAAGCGGCAGAAGGCACTATAGTGTCGTCTCAGCAGGCTGAGTCGGCTCAACGTAAGGTCTGATTGATTTGATTATTTCACCCACTAAAAATGATCATATCTCAATAAAACTAATACCATTGTAAAGAAACTGTTTCAAACTTTAATTTTTGTATTTAATATTTCTTTCTGAAACGTATATTTACATATGTAACCATCGTTTTAAAATTTTAATTTTCTGTAAACGTTTTTCCGCGAGTGAAATACAAAGCAATTCAAGTATCCATAAAGCCCCCCCCCCCCCCCCCCACCAACTTCGGAACAAGTAGAAGTAGAAATAAATAAATGAGCTTCGGAGGGGTATCTTTATATGACAACAGGTATCTTTATACTCTATTTTGTCACTTCCCTAAAGCTGAATTGCGCTCGACCGGGATATTTTTACAATAATGTAGAGATACCTTTGGATTCGTCAAGATTTTAACTATCTAAAACTGCAATCCAATCAAAAGTCACTTGCATAGTTCCAAAGATATAGAATTGTTTGTAAACCTTTGCAATTGGACAGATTTCAATTAATAAAACAGCACATTTTGCGTTCAAAATATCTCTTACAATTTGAATTATTTCAATAGACTTTTCATATCTATTTATGAACCAAATTTCAATCTTTCGTTTGGTGTAAAGATGTTAGATGTTATTCAAACAGCAGTTGAAATTACAGACTTGTGCAGAATTCATACTACCACTTGATATCGCAAAGCACGGCTGTTTTAACAGTCATTTTTTGAATTTCCTTTGTCCGCTCGAGGTTTCATTTGTTTCATCTCATTTTGTGATTCAAGTAAAGCTAACTCAAATACTTTTATGAAGTAATAACTTACAAGTATACAGTTCAATTCTTTGATTTATTCTCTACACTTTCTTATAGTAATATTTCATTTTTGGGCAAAGGATATATTCCTAAATTACTATTTAAACTAGGCCTGTTTTGTTAGCAGTCTTGTAGTAGGAACATAAAAACCGGTGTTTTCAAAATAAGAAATTTGAAATTGATAAATATTTGTATACAGTTCTATTTAGAACTAAATTACGAAACTTCTTTATATTTATGAAAAAAATTACAAAAAATGTTTACTACTTTTTATGTAGGCCTAAAGTTGGATTTTTTTCTGTTACTGAACATTTTTTTCTTCCTGAGCTAATAATTTTTATAATTTTACATCAATCGATTTTTTAGTTGCATATTTGAATTCCTTGGACCTTTTTCTATAAAAAATCTATGGAACACTTTTGGATTGGGAATTCACTTTTAGCAATTACTATTTTTTATGAATTTTTGAAAATATGCTTGCAAACACCGAAAATCCAAACAAAATTTACATTTTCGCTTAGAGGGTTAATGGAATGGATGGGTGAGTTGTAATTAGTTGGTAATATTAATGGTATATTTTTTACAATGTTTTGTTTCAGTTTCCTTTATTTTTGATTGACTTGGAAATCAGCCTAGAAAATTTAATACTTAATCCTTCTTATAAAGATTTTCTTGATGCCTTTAACTGCCTAATGAAAGATTTTGAAACCATCTGTGTCAATATACCAGTTTTGCTAGCAGATCCATTCTTCGATCCGTTTACAGAGTGAGTATTAGTTTTGAAATATTCCTATACTAAGACTTTACTGCATGATTGGAGGAAGCAGAGTGGTGCTTAGGTTAAAGGAACTCGTTTCAGTTTGCTGCAGTCGGAACTTCTAACACAGTTGCGTAGGTTTGAACGTAGTTACTGGCTTTCGGTTTACTTGCCCTAAATACTGGTCTCCTAAAGTCTAACCATCATAAAGTAACAAATTAAACAGAAAACTATAAACACATTGAATTTGGATAAATTATTCTAAAAAATAATTTTTTCTGTGATAAGACAAACTAATACATCCTAATTGAATAAGCTAAACCAGGGGTGTCCAACTTACACAGCCTCAAAGGCCACAACTGAAATCTTGATATGTTTGCAGGACATATAGTATTTCTTTTTTAAATAATAAAAAACAATGTAAGGTAAAATCACAATTAAAACAAAACGGTTACATTATTTCTTTTTATTGCTAAATTATATTTTACATTTATGGAAAATATGAAGACAAAATATTTTTAGGAACTAAGACAAACATTGCAATAAAAATGAAAAGAAGTGTTTAATGCGAACACTGTGGCAATCGGCTGTGTCCACCTCTAGTTCAGTTGTAGACAATCTCATGAGATGAAGTAAGGAAGAATCAGTAAGATTGCTTTTGTTATGGTTTTTGATGAATTCCATTGAGGAAAACATAATTTCACATATATGTGTGCTTCTGAACATTGATGTCATTTTCAGTCAAAAATCTTGCAAGTTTGGGAATCTCTCCTTAGACAGCAATTTGAAAAGATCATGTCCCTTTTCTTGCCGGGTCATTGTTAACATGTTAGCTTGAAGATCACACTGCTCTAGTTGTACAAGTAGTTGATCTTCAATGGTAGCTCCAAGAGGATTATTATAAAGCAGTAAGTACACTGATTGTGAGACTTATAATTTTCTCAAATCTTGTATTGAATTTGTGAATTGCAGTTTGAAAACTCATTAAAGTTTTTATCTTTGAATTCTTTTGCCTGTTGCTGACAGCTAGGGAAGTGTGTCAAGTTTTTGTTTTCCAAAGCATGTTTTTAACACTTTCAGTTTATTCCAAAATCAATTAATTATGCCAATCAAATCTGAAACTGTCTGGTTTCTTCCTTGAAGACTCAAGTTTAAACTGTTCAAAAGGTGATTAGTCAATCTGTAAGAAATGCTAACTGACTTAAAAATTCTAGATGTTGAAACTTCACTTCCAGTTCAGTGGTGTCAGATTTCACATATTTATTGAGGATTGCAGGGATTTCTTTTCTTATGGCAAACAATCATTCCATGCACTTTCCTGCACTCAGCCACCTTACATGGAAGCAAGTCTCCATACTCAGCCTCTGTTTCCAGTTAAAACTGCTTAAGTTGCCTGTGTATAAGGGCTCGGTTTCCACTTCTTATCAGATTTATACTCTTAATCACAAGTTTAAAAACTTGATCTTACTTGATTGATTTCCACATAAAGCTCCCTGGTGAAATACAGTGAATTGTTGGACAAGTTACTCCATTCTCTCGAAGCAACCCCACTAATCCAGACTTTTACCTATCATTGTTAGTGAACCATCTTTTACAATAGCTGAACACTTATTAAAGCCTATAATTCTGTCAAGTGTTTCCTTCATAGCCTCATAGATGAACTTTCCTTTTGTTGTTTCATAAAGAGGACAAACATGAAATAGTTTCTCTTTACTGGAGAAATCTTCAAAGGAAGTACGTAAAAATATCTGAGGTAGCTGACTAACATCCGTTTGATCAGTGCTTTCATCCAGACAAAGGGAGAAAAATAAGCAACGATTTTTCTACTTACTCACCCATGTCAAAAATCCTTCTTTGTATGGTTTGATGTGAAAGTGGCACTGTTTCAAATTTCTTATTTTAGAATTTACAAAAGCTTTTATCATTTCAATGGCACACTTAATAATTAAACTGCAATCAGTTTTTTCTGCCCTTGCCAGCTCAAGAGATACGGTATAAGATGCGCACAAAGAATGCCTTTGAGAGTATAGTATTTTACCAAACATACCAGTTTTTTGTTTAAGTTTTTTCTTCAAATCTGCAACTACTGCATGCCGACTTTCATTTGTAAATGTATCATACTTGTTTTCATGCATTTTTAAATAATGTCTTCTCACATTATATTATTTAGGAACTGAAACATCTTCCATGCATACTAAACACTGCAACTGTGAACAATCAAGTACCCTAATCACTCTCAAAATTTTCCTTGTAACTCCTGTTTAATCAATATTACATCTTACTGATTTTTCACTCGTTCTTGTATTAAAGTTCTTGCTGAATAAAAATGAAACAATAAAAATGTATTAAACAGAAAATGTCACAAATGGCAGGATACTTTTGTGGTCAACTAACAGGTGCGTGTGATGAGACTAAGTGAAAAGACAGCTGACAGTCAGTGCAACTGGCAGGTTTGGTGAGCATGAGCTGTGATGCGCAGTACCAGTCTGCAGCTCTTATAGTGGTGGGGGAAGCTACATTGTGAAGTTTTGGTAAATTGAGTGAAAAGTGAAGTTAACAGATTCTGACCTTCTGATATTAACATATGTGGAAATATTTTATTTTAGTTAAATATAACAGCATATTTGGTAAAAGTATATTTTGATTAAATTATAAAACCTTTTTTAAAAGGAGTGCATTTAAAGAAAATTTCTGAATTTTTGTCTAATAAGCTTTTACGGGCCACAATAAATTTCACCTAGTGAATAGCTTTCGCGGGTCGCCAGTTGAACAAACCTGAGCTAGACAGTTGTTTTATGGAAATTTTACACTATGAAACAAAAAAGTTTTGTTTCTTGAATCTGTTAGACAGCTGTATTATAAACTTTTGAGCGTACAACCAAAAATGTCAACTGGCTACATACAATCTTTTTAAATAATTCAAGAAAGTAAAATAAAATTAATGTACTATTTTTTCCTTAAGCCTTCAATTTAATCCAACTTTTCATTGATACTTTCACATTTCATAGGCTTTCTTTTCTTTAACTTTCTATAGTAAATGATATGGTTTAAAAAGACTAAGCTTAATCTAAGACTAAAATTTTACTAATAAAAATGTATTGCTAAAATATTCTTTCCACAAAAAGTATTTTTTTGGAACTTCGAAGGTTTGAGAACATGGCTACTGGCTATTGATTTACATGTGCTATATGCTTCCCCCATGTCATGAAAGTCTTACTGGCAGATAGACACTAAGCAAGAACAACAAAAAACAACAAATAAAATATATTTTCAGATTATCTAAAAGACTTAGGCCTACTTAATTATTAACTTCTGATAGTTAGAGTTTGGCCTCTAAAAGGATTTAGTTTTCTGATGTGTACTACTTTTACCCATGGTTTAGCACAACTGTTTAAATTGGCCCTATATTTTTAAACTCTTGTATGGGTTAACATACATTTTTAATTTATCTATTGCAACCATCAACATTATTTGTTCTAGTGTGTAATCTATTTATCTTGTCTTTTAATTATCGATTGAAATTTTACATACAGTATCCTAAAAATAAGAAAACCATTTGTATTTGTTTGGAAAATTGTTTGATTTATTAAAAAAAAAAATTTCTTTTTACAGGTTTTTTCATTAATCTTCCACTGCTCATTTGCTTAATGCGTTTAAGTTATTAAGCCATCAATAGTTGGTATCATCATTATAACAAACAATCTTTTATAAAGCAAGAATTGTAATAGGCGACAATGATAAATGCACTAAAAGTTAACATTTTTCATTCCAGTTCTGGCAAAAGAACATTGTGGAAGCATTTGCTTGTATTTTTTAAGTTTACAAACTTAGAGGAAAGGCAGAACGTGGAGAAAACAAAAAACTTCCAAAGCTATATTTTAGAATAATGCAAGCCAAATTAAATAGTTCAGTCTAAACAATCAAAAGGGTTTCCTTATTTTTCTCTTCGTTATATGGTATTTTACATTGTACTTCCAGTTAAATATTATTATTTCATGAAATAATAAATTAATTACCTAACCTTACCTAAAATATATTTGGTTATAGAATGAAAAGTACAATCTAAAATAATTCGACCACGCAGCTGGACCGCTGACGTGAGTTGAGCAAATTTCCAAAATTAAGTTTATAGGCCTATGTTTTAGGGTTTCCACCAACAATTTGGGAAATAGATCTACTCACGAAGGCGTTGAACAGCTGTCTGTGTGTACACAATACATTAGTAGAATTTGTTTGCGTCTAGTGGCCCCGCGAGTTTGCACCACTTCGAACCGGGTGCTTTTATGGTATTTTACGTTTTGGTCGATTTTAGGGGAACCAAGCGAGCTATAAAGTCGCGTAAAAAAACAAAATGTGCAGAATAGCATCCTACATTTATATTTCTAGAAAAAACTCTAAACAAATTTCATTCTCGTGGTAAAAATCTCAAAAAATAGTTACTTCCGGTCAAAAAACGTACTTCCGGTTGTTGGATTTTTTTGGCTAATGAACTTGTCCGAGCGACATAGACAACCAACATGTGTATCAAATTTGGACCAAAACGGACTTAAAATGCGGTTGCTAGAGTGCGAACACATATATACATATATATATATATATATATGAATTTTAATGACACCCCAAAACGTGTTCTGGGGACCATGATCGGTGCTCATTTGCTACTCCCGACCTTGGGGCTGCTATGGAAATTCGCTAATAACTGGCAAAAGGATAACGGGAAATAACCTTCTTTAATTTGTTTTTTTATTTGCAAACAACCACATTTTGTTGATTTTGTCTGACAGATATATTTTGCTTACGTCTTAAATTAAATAGTTATTAATGAAATAATTTGCTAAATAATTTTACCAGGCTTTCCATAATATAAAATAAATAATTTAATATGGAAATAATTGTGATTTTATATTTCATGGTAGGATGTATGTGTGAACGTTTGTGTGCAGTTAACTTTTATATTATTGGCATTTATTACATCTCTTTAGTCAAAATATTGTGTCAAAAAAAAAATATATATATAACCTTTAATAATATAGCTTGTTCTGTCCCAAACTTTTAAAATTAAAAAAGGCAAAAAGCTGATAATACTAATAAAAACATAAAATTTTTCTTTTAAGTACTTTTAGAATAGAAGGAAATATATTAAGTAAAATACAATAAAGGTTAATATATCATGTGATCCTTTCCAGGCCTACTGTATGTGGCAGACAAGAAGAAAGAATATGTGGATTGGGCCCAAACCTACAGTTTGTTTTAAATGATGACAATGAAATACAATCAATGAAAACAATTGTTCTACAACTTATTGACAAGAATTTCAATGCAATCTTTCTCTACATTGAACATTTTAAGAACATTCATCTTTTTTATTTTGAGGATGAAACTCTTGATATTAAAGTAATAACAGAACAAACAGGTAAGGAAATTACGATTGGTTTGAAGATGATTGCTATAAGTATACAGTATTTCAATTTATATTTGTTAAATTATCATAACCTTGATCTACTATACAAGATCAATGAAAGTGTTTATTAATGTATTACTAATATTTTCATTAGATGTAGGGAAACCTCTCAAACACATAAAGTTACCTCATAGATTTAAAAAATATATCATAAAATCATCATTAAACCCTAAAACTGTCAATGCCAAGCCATTTCGGTGCGTTTTGTAAGCATTTTTTCAAAAATTCGCCAAATATGGTAATTACACCACAATGTAAAAGTGTTCCATAGCTTTTTTGTAGAGAAAGGTTCAAAGAATTCATATATGCCAGTAAAAATTGATTGATGGTAAATTTACAAAGTTATTAGCTCAAGAAACAAAAAATGTTCAGTAACGAAAGGAAAAAGTTCAACTATAGGCCTACATAAAAAGAAGTAAATTTTTTTCAAAATGTACAACATTTTTGTAACTTAATTCTAAATCGAAGTGTATAAAAATATACATATCAATTTCAAATTTCTTTTTTTGAAAACACCAGTTTTTATGTTCCCGCTACAAGACTGCTAACAAAATAGGCCTAGTTTGAATAGTAATTTAGGAATATATGCTTTGCCCAAAAATGAAATACAGTAGAGCGTCAATAATCCGAACGTCAATAATCCGAAACGTCAAAAATCCGAACGCGTTCCGAGGCAGCCCCTGCAAAAATTTTGTTTTTGCAAATTCCAATTATTGCGTCGTTAAAAATTTCACAATAATCTTCATCGCAGTTTGACATTTTTATCTTTTTTATAAACACTTCTTAACACCTGCTCTCACACGCCCTCACAACAGACTGGCTGTCAGTATTCTCACTGTCACGCTCATTAGCTGTTTTAGCGCTAGCAGTAAACAAACAGCGTAAACATACAGAAAGTTCATTCATTTCTCTTTGTGTAATCATTATAACAGGGTGTCGTACATACAGTAGTGTACTATACAGTATTTTTAAAATTTTTCGTTTTTGTTAACTATAATTTACAAGTGAACTTTTAATTATGTACTGTAATTGAGAGTTACAAGTGTAATCTTGTTGGCCCTACTTTGTACGTGCAGGTTCTTCTAAATCATAATATGTAAGTAGTTTTATATACTGAATTTTAATTACATTACTGCTTGTACTGTTTAACCACTTTAAGCGATTAAAATGCTTACATTTTAGCCTAAATGGCATTTTCTTAGTTGTTTTCAAAAATTCGAACAAATTGATAATCCGAACCCCCCCTCGGTCCCAATTAGTTCGGATTTTCGACGCTCTACCGTATCATTAAAACTAAGTGTAGAGAATAAATCGTAGAATTGAACTTTATACTTGAAAATTATTATTTTATAAACTTATTTCACATTGTTATACTTGTTCTACAAAATTAGAAAAAACAGTGAAAAGTTCTTCGATCAAGCCTATACAATATCCTGTGTGTTTAGACATGGGAACAATGCTAGCCCAAGCGTGGGTATCGTGAGTATTGAATTCAACAACAAATGTCTGTATTTCCCAGGACTGTCCAAATAAAATAAAAACAGTAAATGTGGTTTACTTTATACGAAACAAAAAGTTGAAGTTTTCTCTACAAATCGATATAAACATATATGTACAAATATATCAAATTGTTATAGATATATTGATTGCAAATGTGCTTTCTCATTGGTTGAAAACTGTCCAATTGCAAGGATTTACAGAATACTTTATATTTTCGGAACTAAAGTGTGTGTTTGTTGAGAATTACCACACAGATCAAAAGAAGGGTCAGACACACTCAGAGTCTGAAAGGAACAGATGTGTGTCTCTCGACTCGGCAAAATGTTGCCTTTTATTTTAATAGTTCTTCGTTGCAAACAAAAAGTTCTACATTAAAGTATATAGCAATTCATTAAGTTAGCGATAGATTAAGTTTAGCAATTCATCGTCATAAACAAAATGTGTCTGTGTGAAAGAAAATTGTAACAGTTAGTCAAATTATAGTTAACTATTGAATACTCTTTTTTTTTAAGGGTATGCACTTTTACAGTTGTTTAGTGAACATGTTTTTCATCGATACAGAGTGGAATGACAAAGAAATGTATACAAACTGGTAACTATTACCAAAAACTTTTGTCGTCTTTATAGGGTTGTCTGTTCAAACTAATATTTATCTTAAATTTACTTGTTCTATTTATATTAGTTCTAATAAAACCTTTTGAAATCATGTGTAATTAAAATTAGATTTTCATCCGTTATGTTCATTTAGCAATTCATTTGAGAACTTTAGATTGCACGTGCAAGTACTCTTGCTGAGTATATTTAACCCCGAGAAATAGTTGACAATCTTATAAACTGACAAACCTTAGTTAACAAATTAGGTACCGGTAGGTACTTTTCAAAATAAATAAATAGTGACCACACAAGGTTGTTAGGATTTTTGTTTGGGGTGGGCTGACTCCGATTGATAGTAAATCCCCAATTAATTTTTTTTAGGTATATAAAGACGACTTTTTAGCTCATGAAAGAAGCATACATATTTTTAAGCTGTGTTACTAGCTCAAGTAATTGAATTTAAAAAAATATAATACATATATGTGTCTAAAAGCAGTCAGTGTATTTGTTTTTTCAAAATGTACATAAATGTTCTGGACCAAAACTGGTGATAAATAAAATTCTGATGGTAGAGTAATTAAAATAACCTGTATTCTACTACTTTGTTAAGTACATTACATAGTACATGTCAAAAATAAAAACAGTAAACTTAAAGTAAGAGCCTTCTTTTCTTCTTGCCAGCCATTTTGTATATCACTTTATCTGGTTTAACAGTAATGTCCCAATGGATTGATAACATGGCTGGGCACTGAGTCTTTCATCAACCACTACACTACGAGGCAATGTTTTTACTGCTCTGCGTATTGCCATTCTCTCTCTAGCAGTCTAATAAGCTCTTACTAACAATATAACATGGCATATTTATTATTGTAGGTTTGAAGACGTTACACTTTTGTAAATACCATCATATTACAAAATTACACTACAGTGTAAGTTATTTGTACTGTTTATCTATATCAATCCAATTTTATAATCCTAATTTTAATAAACGGTAAGAAAAACTGGCACATATTTTCTCACAAACATATATTTAAATTACTAAACAGATTCACTGTGACTTCATAATTGTAGGTGGGGTAGAAAAGGTGATAATAAAGTAGGAGATTAACTAATAAATATTATTATTATTAGCTAGTGGGAAAACTATTCGATCGATTTCGAACAAATTTGCACTAGACATGTCAATTAGGCCTGTATAGATGCACGAAAAAAGGTTTTGAAAAACAATCCTCTTTTAGGCCAAAAAAACCCCAAAAATCAGTTATTATTTAATAACTGCTAATCAACAATTTTATTGTTTTTTTTTTGCTAATCAACAATTTTTAGAAAGATGCTGTTTTTTGCATAGGCTATATGGTACTGTACACTAAGGGCTACAAATAAACAAAATTTTGTCAAAATCGTTAGAGCCGTTTTTTTATAAAAAGATAATAACTGATTTTTTGGCCAAAAAGGGGGTTGTTTTCAAAACCTTTTTTTCGTGCATCTATACAGGCCTAATTGACATGTTTGGTGTAAATTTGTTCGAAATCGATCGAATAGTTTTCTCTCTAGTTTTGTATACATACAGACATGCAGACAGAGGCAGACATTTTGTAAAAACCACTTTTTTTGGACTCAGTTGGTCCCAAAACGGATATTTCCACAAAAATCTCAACATCAAATTTTTTTGCGATCACTATGCTTTCTCTATACTATAGTGACAAAGTATAAAGAAATTGTTCTATCAGGAAATTTCCAGGTGGGCTGCAGCCCGGTAAGTCCACCCCTTGGCTACGTGCCTGAACCCTGATTATCTATTATCCAGCTTTCTCTATCATCACATTAGTTCAACGGGATAAAGGATTTTTTGCTGTACCACTCTTTATTATTCACTGCCTACTGAAGAACATATTACTTGTTCTTAATGTTTTTTGTTTTTTTTATAGATTTGGAGCAGCTGAGAGAACTTTTGGACCGTTATCACAGAGAGAAAGATGCTGTTGAAGAGATTGTACCAGAGCAAGCAATGGGCATGGTATTACTTCAGTTGCAATTATTCAAAGAGAAAATATTTCCTACTCCTGAAAAACTGCTAGAAATAGTAGAGAATACATTACCCAGGTACTCATTTCTTATTAGAAGAACTCATTAGGTATCTTTATGTGGTTGTTAAATAAAACAAACACTTTTTAAACTGATCAATTTCAGTGTGTGGAATCTAACCTGTGCGTTTTATTTAACAATTCCATTGTGATCAGCTTCCACAAATTCAAAACCTGAAATTACTAAATTTATCTTTAGTTAAAATTAACCAAATGACATTATCTGAAATTCAAAATATTGAAAATAAAGAAATGTTTCAAAAAATCAGATCCACACTTGAGTAACAGTTAATAGACATTATTAACATAATATACTGAGGGAAGCAGAAGAGTATACTCTGAACTTTATTGAGTTTATTATTATATACACACTTTGGATAATACTAATACACAATAAATATGTACACTCAGTGGCGTAGCAAGGGTGGAGCGAGTGGAAAGCGAAATCTTTTTTTAAATACAGTTGAACTTGGTTATAGCGTCAACGAAGGGACCGAACGAATGTTGACGCTACAACCGAGTGACTTTATGATGTACCAACAGGAAAACAAACAAACAACTATACAGTATTACTATTATTGGCAACATTATTCATGGTGTTTATTCAAAAGAAAAACAGTATATTTTTCTTTTAATGTACAGTAGGATCCCGATAATTCAAGCTAATTGGAGCTGAGGTCACCTACAATTATAAATTAGGTAACATTGGTTAATGTGTAAAGTTTTAATGAGTAATTGCGTGTAATGTATATTAACAAACTGTATTAAAAAACACTAAAATTACAGTACGTATTAAAACATTAACTTTCTGTATTAAAAAACAATTTTAAAGTGTTAACATTACTGTGGGGGAGGGAACAATTGTCTGATCACAACAACTACGCAAATGTCTCGGCAACTGTACGATTGAGTCACGCCGCGCTTTTGTATTGTCCGAACATTTTCCCAGCATGGTCATGGGTTTAGTTACACACAGCACACAACTGACACATATAGTGTGAAGGAGTGGGAGGGTTAGCAGTGTTACTTGTAGTGGAACCTCCCCTTGTACCGTCTTTGATGGGAAAAGCCGCAGTTACATTTTACTTGAGAAAAAAAATACGTAGTTTATTTATTTCGCGGTTTGATTTGAAGAAGGGGAAAATGTTCGGTTTGACATCAAAGGAAAGGGGAATTCTAACATTTTTCGAGATCTGAGAAAACTGAATTTAAAGTTTGGCATTGATATTTTGTAGATTTATCAACCGAGTGGTTAAAATTTTTATTGAGACTAAAACAGGGGTTTATAATAATGGAAAAGATATTGATTTGGCTGGACCTAAAAAAATGACACTATCTCCGAGTTGACGAATTAGCCGAGGCCGTTAAAACCAAGTTCAACTTTAGTACATTATGATGCAACATGTGGTCTAAATCTGTTATTAGGAGTCAAGTGAAATATTTTTAGAACGAGTTGTAGGCATATGGGCACGACTGGCTGTTGTGAATTTCAGTTAGTTGGAAAAACTGTTCTTGGCACTTATGGTTTACTCAAGGTCTGGCTGTGAGGCTTTCAG
Organism: Philaenus spumarius; assembly: GCA_018207615.1. Classification (NCBI taxonomy): domain Eukaryota; kingdom Metazoa; phylum Arthropoda; class Insecta; order Hemiptera; family Aphrophoridae; genus Philaenus; species Philaenus spumarius. Next base: position 89,958 of record JAGFPH010001380.1, read on the forward strand.
TACAGCATAGTAAAACCTGGCTGGAGGCTGCACTACAGTCTTGCGCAAAGCTTATTTATCACTGTACTGAGTGCTGAGGAGTAACAAAATCGCTTAATTTATGGTAGGGGTAAAAACTAGGTAAATGGGACCACTGCTTGAATGTTATTTATAATGTTATATTAGTGTCCCTTGTGCTTATTACAGTTGTTTTGATTTTGGTATAATCACTAAGACATTACAAAGTAGTGACTAAGACCTTGGGCATTCTATAAAAATGCTGTCAGATTTAAAAGAAAATATGAACAGCTCAGAGAAGATGGCCGCCGATAAAAACTCAATAATATTACTTTGTGCAAAGTGGAAAGTTAATCTAAGGGCTAACAACAGACGAGACACCGGTGTACGGGACACTGTCCGGTGTCCCAGCTTCTCGCGGGGAGAGACACCGTAGAGCCACAGAATCTGGTAGCGTACTACTCACTGTCTCGTCTGTTGACACACATTTAATTGATAGTACATTTAGTGTCCCGTACACCGGTGTCTCGTCTGTTGTTAGCCTAAGTTTTTCACAAACAAAAGGTTAAGGAAGAAGAAGATGTTTGACAAAATTCTAGCTGATGAACCATTTGTTATGAAAAGAGGTTCCTCATAGAAGTATATAACCAGTGCTTAGGTATTATGTTGACCCAGGTTACGAGCGATTAAATGCTATCACTTCTATGTGCACAAGTTTCCAGTGTTTGAAACTTTCTTTTTCTTGTTGCGACTACGAATGAAGAAATATTAGAATCTCGCAAAACACTAATTTCAGACTATCCATCAGATATATCTAATAATCTAGATCTACAGCTTTTAAGACTAGAAATATATTTTTCAATTCATATTCCAAAAATAAATAGTATTAAGGATCTTATTGAAAGTTTGCTCATTGGAGCCAAAGTTGCTTGCCGTTTTCTCGATATTGTAAAGCTAAAAATCATAAAAATCACCTTTGCAGCACAATGTTTCAAGAACGTCTGAGTTATTTTGCGACAATATTTATAGAACGAACGAGAGCGAGGAGTGTTGATTTTAATAATATGTTAACTATATTCGCAGTTGAAAAGTCAAGAAAAAATTATTTTAAATTTGAAAGTAAATGTAAAGTTTTTATTTTGGTTTTTCAATGTTAGACATTTATAAAATACTAAAAAAAAATATGTGTGTAAAACCACAATTTTGATATACTATCATTTATTAATTTGAGTTAACGTTATATTATAAATCTCTTGACAAAACAATTCAATTTCATTTTAAGTTTTTAGCATTGGATGGTTTTTCAAGAAACTTATAAAATGCTAAAACACATTATGTGTGTAAAATAAAAACGTTGATATAATTTATTCATTTGAGTTAACATTATATTATAGATGTATTACCAAAACAATTCAATTTTATTTTAAGTGTATTAGCACTGGTTGTATTTACCTAATTAGCGCCCTGAAACGTAAAGGCCAACTTTGAAATTAAAATTTGAATTTTGAAGAGCATGTTAGGGGTAGGCCTACAGTTTGGTTAATTTTTTCTAGCCTCGGCCTGAGCGGGAGATTGGCGGATAAGGGGTGGATTGAAAATGTGAGTTACCTATCTGCCGATTCGATTGGGGGGGCGCTTGGATTGTTTTTTCTACAGGGCACTCGATGCCCCGCTACGCCACTGAGTACACGTAAATATCAAGTCGTTCTTTGTAGATTTGATAGTTACGGTCGAAAGACAAATCTTATGCTGATGGCTGCGGGATAGTTTGGTTTAAGCTTTTATATTTATTTGCTCCCCCACCCCTTCACTCTGTTTGTGTAATTTATGTTTCTGATTAAAAATATGAAGAGAATTTTGTTAAAATGTTTCCCGATGTCTGCTAATACTTTGAAGATCCCAACATTAAATATTTGGTGTTGAGAAAAATATGTAAACTCTCAATGAAGTTCATATTTAACG
>JAGFPH010001380.1:92316-108535 GCA_018207615.1 Philaenus spumarius
ATGACGAAGGGAAACCTGAAAATAAACTTGAAAATGGCTGAATAGTCACTGTCGTTTAACAACAAAAAAATGGAATATTGAAGATATTAAATCCTATATCTAATAATTAGTATATCAATATTTGGAATGGCGACTAACAATTGTTATAAATTATTGTAAATAAAACTAATCGAAACCGAAGACTGAAAAAATATGTAGGCCTACCTAATTAATTCATTATAATAATACTATATGCAAAATGAGTGAGTGGTGGTTACATTTACAAATTTGTTTATTATAGAATTGGACGTGGTAGAATTGATGCTCTTACAAAAGAAGCTGACAGTGCCCTTGAATATTTACAGTTGGAACCAAAAACTACACTTCATTTTGTACAATATCTCGAGTTCTTGGACAAAATTGCTGTCAGAGTAAGATATTCATTTTAACATATAATAATTTTTAGAGCTGTTTTACACATGATCTTGTAACAAAATTGTAAAATCCAATGTGATTTTATGTACTAAGTTTAGGAATATATATATGGTAGTTTTGTATTTTATAGTTTTGTAAAACTTCAATAATTTAACCAATAATTTATTTAAAAAATTAAATCAGAAATCAAGTAGGCTAGTTAAATTTACTGTATGAATGTAGTTTTGTATTTTATAGTTTTGTAAAACTTCAATAATTTAACCAATAATTTATTAAAAAATTTAAATCAGAAATCAACTAATTCAATTTACTGTATGAATGAATTAATTTAGTCATATTTCTGAATTGTATTATATGTTTCTATTATTTATTTTGTATTATTATACATATTTATATATTTTTATTTAAAAGTGAAAACCTCATTGATTATCATTGTTTGACCATCATGAGCATATTGTTGGAATCAAAAATTTGTTTTATTTCAACGCCAAATACTTAGGACGTCTATCCAGTCTATGTGACTGAAAAGTGTTCAATGATAAACAGTTAAAAAAGTCATTGATATTGTTGAAAGCAGCAAGAACCTGGGGAACCTGCCGAAAGCTGGTAATCTAGCAATCTAGGTAATCGGCTGGCAATTATGGGCATGGGTTGGGGTAATTTGATATCGGGGAGGGTGGGGGGAAATTTTGCTGCCTAGAGGCAGCAGATACCTAAATACTTCCCTTCTTATGATCATATATAAAATGTGTCTATGCCAGTTAGTTGATCACTTTAAGTATTGTTGTCATAGCAATAGTATTGCTTGATGATTGTGAGTCAGGTAGTATGAAGGGTAAAATAGTATTAACTACATCAGAGAAAATCTTTACTTAGGAACTCTATTTCCACTCATACAGCATTGGTCGTGAAAATGGGCCTATCCAATTGAACGCACTTAGCAAGTAAATTTCAGGAGCTTTTTAATGACCTGCATCGACTAACAAGTTAATGTTTTCAGACATAGAAAAATTCCTTTTAATTTGAAGAGTATTTACACAACATAAAGGTTGTACTGAACGTTAAGTTACAGTAATAAATAATGAAAAACAAGGAAGACTATTGCATCAAAAATTTTAGTAACCCCAAAGAATTTTGTATAACACTATAACGGCCTATCTAAATCTTGTAAGGAAACCACCACTAGCTATAAACATTCACGTCTAACTGATATCTCACCAATGTTAATTTTCAATCAAGTTTGCCGAAGTCTGCTTTGTGTGAGAGCATTAATTGATAAACTACTCGTTCTTGATTTTCATTATTTTTGTTACTGTAGACGACCAATTGCGACGAACCGTACCTTCACGCGCCAAGTACTCACGCTCTCACCCTCCGTATCTTTACTCCTGCTCCAGCTAGCTCAGCGTCAGAAGTGCGATTGGGCAACGGTTCTTTGCAAGAAATATTATTTTCCAATAATACCTCTTATTTTACCACTAACCTGACTTAAATGTATACATAACTTTTTTGGAGCCTCGACTCTCTTCGTGATTGTACCATTTGGAGAACGGCTTATCCTTATTTATAACAATATACTTTCTTTGTATAACTATTACCACACATAAATTACTATTGTCTACTTTTGTCAGGGTTTCAATGTGGTTGAAATGAGAAATCAAATTTTGATTAACGAAATTAATTATTGCTTCTTTTAATGTAGTAATTAATTTTATGTACACACATATTTTATTCCAAAATGTCAAGTTCCAGGTCAATTTATATTTAAAGTTATTCTTAAGTTTATTCCTTGTAATTGCTGGCAGTGTATTAAAATGAGCTGTTGTGCGAGATAGACTTTTAATAAATGAGATTTAATTTTATGTAGTTAATTTTTCCCCTGATTATTTAATAAAATGTTATTCTCTTAATGTTGTATATAATATATGTTTAAGAAGGATGTTGCGACAATACCTTAGGTGAGTTTGTTAAAAGCGCGTTCCTACTAGGTGTTCCTGTAGGTCTAGAAGAAACCGCAAGTCCTGCAAGATCCTGGTTGCTGGCGCCTGTTATTATTCCCTGGCGTTGCTCGTCTGGTCTCCTCCAAGGGTGTTGGTAGATGTAACCCTTTAAAGCTGCTTCTATCGATGATAAGCAAATTTCGGTTGTTCGGGTCTTTAACTAACTCACTTACTGACTATCCTCTCCACTTAACTTCACTGTCTTTAAACCACAATACCTTTGAAAAACTATTAGCCAAGTACAAGGCTTATTATTGTCACTGTACATACAAGTTCACCTTCACAAACTATTTGCCAGTTATTGTAACGAAATTGTTTGCAAAATATACGAAGTAGATTTGATTTATGTTATTCGCGAAATTATACTTTTTTATTACTAGAAACGTAATGATGGTCTCTGAGTTATCTTTTTAACTATATATTCAAATCACTTTCAACAACACTTAGCAAAATATTATTTCAATAAATACTTTTTTGGTGACGAGAAGCGTAGTGACATTCTCGGAGTTACCTTTTCAACTAACGAAGTTACTGCCGACTTTTTAGCTTCTCCATCTCTAGGGTTAAAAATGTGGCCAACTGTGTATACATTTTTGCCTCACTTTTCGTATCTTAAATTGCCTATATTTCTTATGGTACTTGTAACAGAATTTTTTCATTATTTTTCCCTTCCTCGGGTTGAGTTACTCTACTATTTAACATTTTAAAATTTCCAATTTGGTTGTGTTTAATTATTTTGACTAATTAACGTACTTGGAATTAAGTGTCGCCATGTTTGTGGGCGGGACTTAGTTATCTAGACATGAACTATGGGTCGTTGCTGGACCTATCGTGAAAACTATTCCTGTCCACTTTTGTCGAGATAAACTTGACAATTCTTCCCCAAAATCCCATATCTTCTGTTCCCATGCCTCGATTCTGGGATGGTTCCCGCAAACTTACTCCTGAAGTCTTCTGGACCTCGTACAAACTCGACTCGCGATTGTACGATGCTGCAATCGGTTTTGGCGATCGGTCGCGAAATCTTCCTTTTTCGCACCGCGATTTTCCGGGATTTTCTCACTTTCGAAAACGTCATTTTGTAGCCTAACTCTTGCTGAATAAAGTCCAGTTTTTACTTTCGTTCTACGTTTAAATTTGGCAATGCTACATGATTTTGGCTTTATTGAAATTTTCTATTTATGTAAACTAATCCTTTTTCCCCGTATAAAATTTGTTTTGTCTATCACACTATAGCTCTTACAATCATTGTATTTATTATCTAGCCACTACCTTCTATAAAAGTGAAAAATACAGTTTATTATTTTTTTATTAGAACTTCTTATGGCTATAACTTTTTACTATGAAGAACTATCAAATCTTGGTATTTACATTTTCTCTTAGCTACTTTATTATGAATACAATTTCATCAAAATACCCAGTTTTAATTAATATTTAAATTTCCCATTGTTCCCTGTATAACATAATTAATTCGGCCTATTCTCGCTGGACTTGGTTAGGCCTGTCTTATGGACTTAGATTATTAAGCTGATTTTTACGTTTCATTGAAAATTTTATTTATGCATTGAGCGGATACCTCAATCCGTCTTACAATGTTGTGACACATTCTGAGCATTACCTTGCTAGTTGGTACAGGACATTGAAAACGCTCCTGAAATTCATTTGTAAGTTGCGTTAGGCATAGAATATTTTTACAGAAAATGCTGAAATAGTGTTCCACAAAAAAAATGTCTCTGGTGTTGTTAATGCCATTTTAACCTCTCACTGCTTGATTCAAAATCATCAAACAATACTATTTCTGTGACAACTGCAGTCAAAGTTATCAGCTCTTATAGACACGTGACACTAATCTAATCATAATTTTAAATATTGTTTGTTTTATGTCTTACTGTATATTATAGTTTATTTCAATGTTTTAAGTAGTAATATGTATTGTTGACTCATGATATTGAGAAATATCAAAGCCCTCTTTTATTAAATGCTCTTACCCTGCACCTCTTGCAGAGATTTCTCAATAATAAAGTGAGATCAAATATGTTGGACATGTTCACAGTTTATTTTATAAAGATTTTAGTTTCGAAATGTCATAATATTTTGTAAATGTCGACAAAAGCCCTACAGCTAGGGTAGAACTTAGTGGATTTTTTTCACAGAACAATTTTTATGGGAAACCAATTATTAATTTACAATAAAACAAATATTCTAAATTATGTTGAAGGAAATTTAATCTATTTAACCTTTTAATTGCAAACTTATAATAATATTTTTAAGATATTTGTATTAAGTTTTGATATCTTGATATGAAACAAAATTTTAAATAAAAATAACATTAAAAACAAGTTTTATGGTTTTCTCCACAAAATTTGTTTGGATTCAAAATGTTTACAAAAAAGACAAAATGTAATTACTATATGCAAATAAATACACTAAATTATTTTTGAAGAAAAATCATTTAATAAGGTTCAAGAAAAAACCTATATGTTAACACTTTTTAACAATTTCTGTTCTAGGTCGATGAGATGGATAACGAATTGGGATATTGTAAAGATCTTTATGATTTAATTGAGGAATATGTAATAGCAGTATCTCCAGATGACGTGAACGCTTATTATGTACGTATTGTATTTTGTTTATTATATGCATATTTTCTCAAAAACTTTTTTACACAAACTAATAACGTATTAAATATGTTTAATGTGAACAGTAGAGATTTTATCATAAAATATTGGAGATAACAGTATTTGAATTTTTTTACAGAACAAAGATGATTTTTTTTTAAATTTGGTCAGTTTTTTACTTTGATTATTTGTTGTATTGTTAACCTGTAATTAATTTGTTGGCCTCTTTAGCAGGTCTTTTCCGTCTTCATTTATCATCAACAGTCTCTGTTGAATTCCTTACGGTCATCTTTCTCTGCATGTTGTTGACAAGATGTGAGTTAATTTGTCTATTAAGATAATATTTATAGTCAGATTCATTAAATCTTTACTTTAATCGTTGCAATAAGTCTAGCTATTAAAAGGTTATTCTCTAACTCACATCCTTCTGAAGATCCTCTGTGATTACAGTAAACCATCCTGATATCATTAGTGAAATATGCTAGTTTGTGTTTTTTATTTTCAGGTGAAAAGTATCGACAATCTATGCCAGCCTATAAACATCTTACAATTTACTAGTAACCTTTAAGGAGCGTTTAGTATCAGGTACACTATTCTCTCCAGTTAGAAGGCTAACAAATGTTCTTTCTCCTTGATATTGAATTACTATTATTTTACTTTTTCCTTCTAAGTGGAAATGTCCACTTCTTCCTGCAGCACGCTAATGTAATATTATTTTGTTTCTAAAATAAGTAATTAAGTCACCATAAAAATTAATAATACAGGTAAATCTGTTAAATGGCCAATTTTTTTCTCCACATAAAATAAATAATTAATTTAATTTGTTTCATGAAATTGCAGGATTTTGGTGACGAATTAACAACACTACATAATCTTGTTGAAAAATTGTTGAATGAAAGGCCTCAAATTGTTGAACTATTTAATAATCAAATAAGTAAAGATATTGGTGCTCTAATTGAAGAATTAGCTGGTATTAGGGAAGAAGCTGTCGTAAGTATTGACATTTACTTGTAAGTTATAGTTTCGAAGATATTTATTAAACCTAATATAATAGAACACTATCTAAACCAGTAGTCTTCAACTTTTATGGAGTAAAGGACCATTTATAAGCATTTATAGAGAAATTATTCATCTTTAGATTGAATTTGTCTAAAGTTGACAGGGTGTCTAGCAGTCGGGAAAGTCGGGAAAATCGGGAATTAACATAGAAATGAAAAACAGTCGGGAAAAGTCGGGAATTAACATATAATTTTTTTTTAAAGTCGGGAAAATGAATAAAATTGTTTAAAACAATTTTTAGGTACATTGAAATATTCTCAACACAACCGAAACTAATAGCAATCCAATTTGGCGTATGAAAATGAAGCTAAGCAGAGCAGGTATATGGGCTATTGTACATTATTCTTGAAAGTCGAGACGGCCGTTACCATGCCAACGGGTTGGTGGTTGGGGGCGCATGCGCAATGATTAAATAATTCAAATTAGTTAAATTACTATATTTTTAGGTATGACATTACGGTGAATTTGTTCATACGTTCACACGAACGAACCCTTCGAACAGTTCACATTTTTTTATGTCCGTGTTAAACACTTTAAGAAAGAAATAATAAACAGTATGCATATTGTACTGTCCGGGTGCCCACTCAACCGTGAATTTCGTGTAGGCCTACCGTGAAAAAACCGTGAATAAGAAGCCGTGAATTTCGTTGTCAAATCTTTAAAAATCTAAACATTTTTAAATTACCATAGAATGAAATTATCACAAGAAAATAAAAGAAGTTTTGAGTCACGTTAATGTGTTTTGGAACTACAGTATTTGAAATTAAAAAACCTGTTGCAACTTGCTAGCAGTTTCGTGAAAGACCGAGATGACTCATGACGACAAACCTTGAAGAGCGTGGAGGAAAGAGAGAAGGGGTGGGGCCGAGAGAATTTGAGACTATCTTCTAACAGACTACAGTTCTAGTACTCGGCTTTGTGAAAAGAGTTGTTTTCTAATTACACAAAGTAACAATGGGTCGACATTATATTAACATTAATTTCTGTAATAAAATATGATTTATATGCCTGTAGTTACAATATTCTTTTAATATTCCCGTTAACATTGTTTTATTGTAATTGTATATAATTAACTTAATCATTGTATTATCGTTCAATAATTAATAATAACGCGAGTGGACATTGTAAGGAACATGGCTGGTAATAAGCAAATATTAGTAAAGAAAAAAATGCCAGCCGGTGAGAAAAAACTATGCAGTAAGGTGCCCGGTTTGGTTTAGTTTGCCACATTACGGGAAAGTGACAAGACAAAGTGGTAGTGCGAGGGGGAAGGGGAAGTAGTGTGCCCTCCCTCGCTACTATCTCATTCTCTCTCGCACAAGTACTCAAAATAGGTCGCCGTAAATCCATCTATAATAACTCCCATTGCAGTGATGGGTTGATTTACGATACTACCCATACTTTTTTTTTCTTTATCGATATCGAGAGAGTCAATAGCCAAAACTCGATATCGAGAGATGTTCAGTTTAGTTTATATCATTGTTAATTAAACACTTCTTGTTTTATTTGAATTCAACTATTCATGCGCTTAGTTATTTGTACTACAGATAAAGGTAAAGTAGGCTCAAGGTCAACCACTTATGGATTCGTTTCTTACGTGTCTATTTATAGAATTAGGGTGCCTACTGTGACGAAAAGTTACAAATTGTATAGATCGGTAACTAAAGTATAATACCGTAATTATATTTGTTTTAGTTCGGGTAAAACATTTTGGACATTTTCGGGATTTACGTTGCCCGTGATTTATGTTTTCCGTGGGAGTCCCGACAATTGCCTTTGTTTTACTTGTTACTCGTTCCTGCAAATAACGACATTTAATTTCTGCTTTTCCGAATTTTACAAGTGTTATCTATATAACCTTTTCGGCGGACTTTAGCGGTTGTATATTAAATTAAGTTTTAACTCTGGTATTTTATAGAAACAAGAAAAAATTATTGTTCTCGTGAGTATAGGTTTTTTCGCTGACACGCTGTTTTATATTAAATTGAGTTTTAATGACGTCGTTTTATAAAATTAGCGCTATAATATTCGGAAGTCGCATTCTTTGCGGACATTCATCATTGTATTTTAAATAATATTTCAACAATAGTAGTTCATAAATTGTATTCGAGCATCGTTTTTTTCGCGAACATACACTGTTGTACCCACAGTTGTATGCACTGTTGTACATTGCGTTTTATAAAATTAGCGCTAATAATATTCGGGAGTCGAATTCACCGCGGACATTCATCATTGTATTTTAAATAATATTTCAACAATAGTAGTTCATAAATTTTTCATAAATTGTATTCGAGCATCGTTTTTTTTTTCGCTTACATACGCTGTTGTACCCTATATTACATTGCGTTTTATAAAATTAGCGCTAATAATATTCAGGCATCGTATTCTTTGCGGACATTCGTCATTGTATTTTAAATAGTATTTGAACAATGGTAGTTGATAAAATGGCACAATTTGTATTTGGGCATCGATTTTTGTTTGCCGAAATACGTTGTTGTATATTACATTGCGTTCTAATGCTGGCGTTTTATAAAATTAACGCTATTAATATTCGGGCGTCGTATTCTTTTGCGTACATTAGTCATTGTATTTTAAATAGTATTTGAACAATGGTAGTTGATAAAATTGGCACAAATGGTTTTCGGGCATCGATTTTTTCGCGGAAATACGCTGTTGTATATTACATTGCGTTTTAATGTCGGCGTTTTATAAAATTAACGCTATTATTCTTCGGGCGTCATTGTATTTTAAATAGTATTTTAACAATGGTAGTTGATAAAATTGGCACAAATGGTTTTCGGGCATCGATTTTTTTGCGGAAATACGCTGTTATATATTACATTGCGTTTTAATGCCGGCGTTTTTAAAAATTGACGCTAATAATATTATTCGGTCGTCGTATTCTTCCGACCGGGAAACAATAATTTTGGACTTCACAGAACAAATCACCACCCTCGGCAATTGCTAAACGGAGCTACAGTCGTTCGCTGCGCGTTAGAACTGCTTTATCTAATTTAATGTACCGACAAGACGCCGAGCGACAGCGTGACCGCCGTGTTTTTACAAAAATGGCGTGCAATTCATGTGGTCGCGGCGGTGACGCTGTCGCTCGTGAGCGCCGATCTCATACTAACTCCGATTTAACTAAATGCTTCCGCTGGACGCAACTGCCGAATTGCGGCGTGTCGGTCGTGCGAACCAGCCCTTGTAGTCCGAACGAGCGTATTTGTAGTGTTGATAAGCCATAAATTTATAAACTTGGTTTCGACAAAATATTCGGGAAAAGTCGGGAAAAAGTCGGGAATTTTATATGGGAAATTTGCTAGACACCCTGAGTTGAGGAAAAAGCTTTGAATGTGTCATATGTCACTTCCTTTAGTAGTCCCTTCCATAATGTTCCATAAGATATAGGGAAGCCATTTAATCAGTAACTTTAAAGTCTGTGTCAATACTATGACAAACATGTATAAGTAAGCAGTGTTTGTAATATCTGTACTCTCGTCAAGAGTACAGAATAAAACACAAACTTAAAAGCAGTTTCTTTCAAAGTATTTTCAATGTCTTCATCCAATTTCTCAATACTACTCGAAACCCTTGTGGTGCGCCACGGATCAATCAATGTAGTAACTAGGTTTGTAAACTGTCTTTTCATACTAAATTAAAGATAGCCGTTGAAACTGAAATTCTAGTTAGGCGTACTTTATTCATTACCAGATAGCAGCACCTCCCAGACGTCGAAACTGATATTCTAGTTACTTTATTTGCTACCAGATAGCAGTACCTCCTAGTTACTTTATTCATAACCAGATAGCAGCACCTCCCAGACGTCGAAACTGAAATTCTAGTTACTCTATTCGCTACCAGATAGCAGCACCTCCTAGACGTTCTACGTTATTATTATATCTTTCCTTCTCTTCTCTATATATTACAACCTTCTATCTTTTCTACCTTCTCTATATATTACCAACCAAAGGAACCTATCTTTCCTACGGGGGAATTAGGATCATCAAGTGAAGTTTCGAATTAGGATTCGAAGAGAAAGATACTACCAAAGATCACTGATCTAGACTGTGTTTAATCCAGGCATCAAAATGTCTAAACAATGTCGGTCATGGCGGCTTTATAAACAAAATTCTGTTCTCAAAAATGTAATATAACATGGAGCAGCTACTCATTTTCAATTTCTGGTAGTGGGTATGTTGGGATATTTTACAAATGTTGCGCTTTCTTGTTCAGACTTTCAAGAACGCTTGCGATAAAAAGTCAAACTTCTTGGAGAGATTGAAATAAATTAGCTAAATAAATGTGTCAAGTAGCTAAACAATAAATTGAAATTTTACCCTTGGTAAGCCATGTATTTGCAAGTGAAACTGCAAACAGTTCAAGCTCTTTCATTGGATTTAATGCTCCAGTTTATTAAACAATTTTTAAGGTATCTTCTTAAAACTTGTCGTAAAACTAAAAAGTATACTGATTCATGTGCAAGTAGAGTTTGAAAATTCTTGATAAGGTGATAGTCCCGAGAATGGTGGTGTGATTTGATTGGCAGAAAAAGCAATGCGTCTGGAAATAGTGCAATTTTCAAGATATCAACTTCAAAGTTTTCTTAAACCTTTATTAAAAAGGTTTGAAGTTGTATTATTGAGTTTCAAATCAATAATCTTAAAACTTGCTAAAACTGTGGTTGGGATATGTTTATTTGTGTTTTTGTTGAAAAAGTGCTTGTTTGCCTCAGAACTGCCATTTGATACTGTTACAGAACTCTTAATTAACAACCCCAAAAACCTTTTAATATAACAACCACCTTGTTCATAAAACAATGTTAACAATAAACATAATATCTCATTATGCACAACATGAGTAGTTATGGTTAGGGTTCGCAATGTATAGTCAAAGATAACAAAAAAATATGCTAAAAATATGGTTAAAAATACGCTTTTATTATTCATCATTTTATTTTAAATTTACAAAATTTAAAATTATAAGTAATTAAAAAAAACATCAAACTAAAAAATAGGCAACTTATAATGCAAAACATGATTTAAATAGACTCTAAAAGTATTTTCTTCTATTTTTAAACCCTAGTTGTTTGTTTTAAACTATTATATTCACCCATCCATGTTCTGTGAAATTTCACTGTTACAACACGCACAATATACGATGAAATAACTGATTATTATTTGGTACAACACTTTTACATTGCCTTCATGTGTTCAAATTACTTTAAGACGTATTTTACATTTCCAACATTATTACTAAGACTCTTACGATAATATGATTATTTAAAGACAATGAACTAGTTTCATTTTATACTGTTTATTATACTAATAATTGTACAACGATTTTACATAAGTCGAGCTCACATTTATGTTCTCCTTTTGACGTTTCAACTACAATTGACTAACTTGTTATGATATATCTTTTTGTTAACAATGATTATACTCATTTTTTGTAAATCCATATATGACACGTTTAATTTTTTACTATAAGACTCTTTTATGATGATATTATTAATTTAAATCAATAATTGACGATTATTTGAGAATTGAACAATACACATGTTGCTTCTTTCAATATTTCAACTGTGACTGATTCTTCTCGGGTCTGTTATCGACAAGAAGTGTGCAATTTAGTGTTAATGCATTTTATTAATGTGTGCAAAGAATGGTTTGAACTTCGATTTTCATGAAGTTACCTTTTGTGAGATATGTTTTGTTATTCATTTACCATTGACCTTTTAAATAACATTTATAATCATTTAATTTCTAAATTTTATTCAACTTAATTATAAATAAGTATTATTTCTTTTTATTAATATTAATTACCGTTTATGTAAACTTTTATTTATTTACTATATAATTATAAGTTGTCTTTATTTAAGTATTTGTATTTATTATTATTATCACATCAAGTGTACCACTATTAAGGCATTATGTAATTTTATAAAAGCAGAGGTTAACTGGGACCCTTTAGAGGTTTAATAAACTATGTGGAGAGAGTAACTATGTCAAGAAAATAACACTTGTTACTTACTTGGCTTTCAGAATTTTATTAAATTATCCATTCAATACTAAAATAATACTTGATCATTCATATAACAAAAAACAATTTGATGTGATCAAATAATATATTCAAGAAAACAAATGCAACAAATTTAAATAGGTTTTACATAATAGTTAAATTTCAGTTTTACATTTACAATTGTAAAATTTTAAAAGGAATTTTTTATACCTTTTTGGTTTAATAAATTTGGAAAATAAAAAAAAAAAAAAAATTTACAAATATATAAAAAAGGTATGTTATCAAAAATAAAAAATGTTTATTGAAATAATACATTTCTAGGGTATAATGCCTGGAGGATTGTTTGTCGAAAGATGCACGCTAAGTCACTCCACCCTTTAGTTAACCCTTTAGTTTATACCTAGATCTAGTAATGACAATTGCTATAATAATTAAACTAAATTTACATAGTTAAAGCACATAATGCACATACAATACAGTGGATAAGTTTTGTTTAAATGTTCTATTGCTATTGTTAAATAGTTGTTTTTGAAGTTCTATTGTTTTAAAAAGTAATTAAGTCAAAAGGTGAACTCTGCACAGACGATGCATTATGGTAAATATATTCCTGCCTGGTATGAGGGTCATTCAATAAGTAATTAGAAAATCCAAGAAATGGCGTGCGGATCACTGAAAATCGTTTAGTTTTCTGAAACATAATTACTCAGTAGACAGAAGTTAAATTTTTAACTTCATAGAACACATGGTTTTATTGATGTCATTGATTGAAGCAGAGAACTTTTGTTTATTTAAAAAAGTGAGTTTCGAGCGGTGATCAAACATTTATATTTGAAAGGCGTAGTACTGAAATTAATCAAAGCCAAGTTGGATGAAGTTCATGGCAAATCTGCCCATACATTTGCCACTGTTTATAATTATGTAAATGAGTTTAAACGTGGCCGTACATCAACAAAAGATGAACATAGGTCGGGACGTCCAGTAGAGGTGACTACACCTGAAATAATCGATAAAATCAATTGTGTTAAGCAATCGGCAATTTAAAGTGGGCGAGATAGTTGAGGCCACAGGCATATCACAAAGTACTGTGTTTTCAATTTTACACGTAACACGTAAAACTGGTTGTGAAAAAAGTTTCAGCAAGTTGTGTGCCGCCTTTGCTCACAGAGGAGAATAAATATAATTCATGTGGTTGATTCTAAGGCTAATTTGGCGTTTTTTCATCACAATCAGATGAGTTTCTATGTAGATACATAACTGCGGACAAAACATGGATTCACTACTACATGCCAGAGACAAAGGAATAGTCAAAGCAATGGGTTTTTGAAGGCGAACGGGTTCCGAAGAAGGCGGTGAAATCGGCTGGAAAGGTTATGGCCACAGTTTTTTGGGATGCAAGAGGAATTATTTACATCGAATACTTGGAAAAAGGAAAGAAATTACTGAAGGGTATTATTCACCGGTTGAGTAAAGCAATCAAAACTAAACGCCCTCATTTGGAAAAGTCCTCTTTCATCTAGACAATGCACAGCATGTGCAGTTTCAATGGCTAAAATCGTGGAATTGAAGTTCAAATTGTTACAGCATCCACTGTATTCACCAGATTTGGCCCCCAGTGGTGAAATGGCTTGGCGTTGCAAAAATTCAACATTGACAGTTCTAGGGTTAATAAAAACCTAATCTAAAAGTTAGAAATACAAATAATTGCTTTGAAGTTTGAAATCAGCTGTTAATGGAAATATTAGAGCAAACAGCTGTTTTATCTGTTATTTTATTCAATTGGTTGCTATGGTAATACAGTACAGTCTCGCTAATCCGGTCTCCGATAATCCGGACGGCCCTAAAAAAAAAAGAAATTGCAGTATTTTACTGGGTACAGTACACGCAATTGTTGTTTGCCGAGAGCGAAAATAGTTAAGGGTTCAATTTGTCCTTGGCTATTTTTAGCGTGAAGAGAAAGCTCAGCCGAGGATAGAAAGGGTCGGCCAATTATCTTTTGTCCCACAGTATTTCAAGGTAGTGACACACTTCACCAGCTCGCCGCTCTATACCTGACTGCAGACTGTCTAACTATCTGTCGAATCATCAGTCCCTTTTTGATTTGTTTCTCGTTAGACGTCTGGAGTGAAATTTTCAGTGCGCCCTATTCATTTACACTGTGGTTTCAACAGCTGAAAATGCTCAAAAATCTTTGAAATTTGACAATCTTATAGTTTAATAGTGTGGGACGCTAATGGTGTGTTTACAATTTTAAAATAAAAATGGTTTGGCACTTTAAAAATCGAATAAAGTCCAAACTTGTTTATAATTTTTAATTCGTGACATCAAAAAGTTGCATTGTGAGAAATTGTTTTGTTTTTAGGGCAGGTGCTTCATGCAAGCGAGAGAAATGTAGCTGAAAAGCTACATTTTCTGAAAAGTATTTTTTGAAAAAATTGGCTATTGTAGTTTTTATCATACAACAGTTAGAACACGAGCTTCGTTTTGCGGGTAATGTGGCAACATGTACGGACGGCCGGCCTTCGGCTCGCGTCTTGCATCCGTCATATTGTGTGAGTATTTGACTCTAAAACTGGCTTCACTCTTGCGTTCGACTTGACCAGTCTATTTAATTCTGTGGTCGCTGATATTTACTGCATACTGTATTACCAAAATACCGGTTTTAATACGTTTTCTCACTAAAAACACAAACGGTATACATTTCATGTATTTTTTAGGCTTTTTCCGTCTAATCCGGACTTTCACTAATCCGGACAGGGTCCGGTCCCGTCAAGTCCGGATTAGCGAGACTGTACTGCAAATACATGTGTTGGTTCATCAGTCTAGGCCTAACAACCTAAGAATTTGTTCCGACTAAATTTACAAATATTGAAATAAAAAATGTTTTTATCAAAATTAATTATAGCCTATGTTACTCAGGGATAGCGTAGCTTTTTATTAGTAAAACTATTTTTTTCAATCGGTTCAGTAGTTCCAGAGATTACCTCCAACACACAAACAAGCAAATGATCAAATTTTACGTTTTTGTAATATTAGTTTAGACAACATCCACTGTTTTAAATGTACAATAAACTCCATTTGAATGTACCTTTTTCTTGGTTTTTTACTATATAATAATAAACTACACAAACACTTCAAATGTATAGCAAAAACTAAATATAAAAAAATTTTAGACTTCATAATAATAAAATACACAAGAAAAAAGGAGCAGTTTTTCAATATTGTTTCAGCTACAATTAACGTAATTCAATAATTAATTATATTATTATTGTAGATATCGTATGTTTATTGCATCATATGTTTATACTCTAGACAATAGTCATTTGTAAATAACTATTCAGCAGTAGTTTTTTAGTACATTGTTAACCAATTCAAGACACAATAATTATCGTGGTCAAAACAAGTTACAGCCCTTTTGGGATGAAGTATACACTGTCAAACACTACACACTAAACATGTATTAAATTTTATAACACTCACAGTCACATTTGACTCTGTGTTTAAGCGACTCTGTGAAACGTTTAAGTAATCTTGAAGTTTGTTTTTTAATCAAAGACAAAAACTATTAATTGTTTTTTAACAGATACCATCATATTATAGTTGTAACTTTCCTTTGAATGCTTGCAGTAAAGCAATCTAACTCCATGAAATTTTATATGTACACTTATAATTTATGAAACTATTAAACACATTTAATTTCTTTTATATTTGACTTATTATTTATTCATCATTGTAATTATTATATATTAATAATTGTTTTAGCAACCCTGGCTTACTGATGTAGAATCAAATCCTGAAACAGCAAAAGCTACTCTGGCACAGTTGTCTGACCAACTTATACAGTGTCAAGAACAGGCAACTCAATATAAGCTTTATCAAAAAACTTTTAAGGTAAACCTGTTTTAATTTTGTTATTCAATTGGTGTCCTATATGACTCAAAATATCTGATTTTCAGGCATTTTAATAAAAATTACTATATAGCTATTTTCTGAGATTTCAGATATTGGTAAATAAACACATTATTTATTTCCGATAAGAATAATTTACTTATCTGTACTACTTACCTTAGCTTATGTGAAAAATAAACTTAACCTATTTTAGCGAATTTC